>RJWK010013556.1:0-38843 GCA_004363435.1 Platanista minor
TTTCTTCAAAAATTTCCCACCCTAACAGCCTCATCTCCAGAGACTCCAATTATGCATATGTTAGGCCCCTGCTAGTTGCCCCACTCCTGTCCAAACTGATACTCTGTTCATTTCTTTCAGTCTTTTTTCTCTGTGTGTTTAATTTTGGCTAGTTTCTCCTGCTGTATGTTTGCTAATCTTTTCCTTTCCCTTTTCTTTTTAAAAAATAACACCCAGGCTTCCCTGGTGGCGCAGTGGTTGAGAATGTGCCTGCCAATGCAGGGGAAATGGGTTCGAGCCCTGGTCTGGGAAGATCCCACATGCCACAGAGCAACTAGGCCTGTGAGCCACAACTACTGAGCCTGCACATCTGGAGCCTGCGCTCCGCAACAAGAGAGGCCACGATAGTGAGAGGCCCACACACCGCGATGAAGAGTGGCCCCCACTTGCCACAACTAGAGAAAGCCCTCGCACAGAAACGAAGACCCAACACGGCTAAAACTAAATATAAAAATAAATAAATACATTTAAAAAATAACACCCAATTATTAGTTCTATAGGTCACAGTTCCACAGGTCAGACATCCAGGTGTGGCTTCATTGGGTTCTCTGTTCAGCGTATCTCAAGGTTGAAATCATGGTATCGGCTAGGCTGAGTTCTTGAATAGAGGCTCTGGAGAAAAATCCACTTTCAAGCGCATTCAAGTTGTTGGTAGAACCACTTCATTGTAGTTGTGAGGCTGAGGTCTCTGTTTCCTTGCTGGCTGTCTGTAGGGGCCCTTTTAGCTCTTAGGGGCCCTCATTCCTTGCCATGCAGCTCCCTCCATCTTCAAAGCAGTAATGGTGTATTGAATGCTTCTCAGGCCTCAAATCTCTGACTTCGCACTCTGCAACCAGTTGGAGAAAACCCTGCTTTTAACAGGCTCACCTGATTAGATCACGCTCACCAAGGATAACCTACCCCTTTGTATATAATGTTACATAATTGTCATATTCACAGATTCCACTCACACTCAAGGGCGTTTTGCAGGTGTCTTAGTCAGCTCAGGGTGCTATAACAAATACCATACTGGTGGCTTAAACAACAGAAATGTATTTCTCACAGTTCTGGAGCCTGGGAGGTCCAAGATCAAAGTACCGGCTGATTTGGCTACTGGTGAGGACCCTCTTCCTGGTTTGCAGATGGATGCCTTCTTGCTGTGTCATCATGTGCGGGAAAGAGGTCATCTCTCTTGTGTCTCTTCTCTTAAGACCACTAATCCCATTCATGAAGGCTTCACCCTCATGACTGAATTACTTCCCAAAAGCCCCACCTCAGAATACCATCACATTGGGGATTGGAGATTTAACATATGAATTTTGGGAGAACCCAAACATTCAGTTCAAAGCAGCAGGATATGTATGCAAGGGAGCAGAAACACTGGAGTCCAGATTACCAAAGGGGAATTTCAAGCCAGCTTTGGTGAATAGAAACCTATGTAATGAATAATGGACAGACCTGGGGGCACAGTACTTCGGTTGCAGCCTCCCCTCCTTGCTTCCTTCATCCCTCTCTGAGGGTGACTCTCCTTTCTTCAGATTACTGGGTACCAAAGAAGAAAGTGAACTGGACCAGTGGTGCCTATATCAGGCCTTTGAACCTTCTACTGTCATCTGGATGAGGAGTGGCTGGTGAAGTTGAGGTGTGCTCCCCTCCCCTGCTGATCTGTAGATTGGCTGAGGACAGTCACTGTATTTTATGTCCTCAATCCCATCCCCCAAACAAAACAAGCCATAACAACAAAATTCCCCTGACCTGCGTATTTCTGACCCACTTCTCTCCCCACCTTTGTAGCCAGGCTTGGGAAAGAGTCCTCCATGACCCCCGTCTTTGTCCCTTTGCTTACAAGGGACTCCTCCCCTCGCTGCCAGCTAGCGCCACACCCCACCCCACCACGCCCATTCCATTGCCCTGCAAAGGCCACAAGTGACCTCCTGGTTATTAAGTCTAAGTGGACATGTCCTGTTCCTTATCATATCTCTGTGGCATTTGGCATTATTGATCACTCCCTTCCTGAAACTTTCCTTCCTTCAACTCTCTGACACCAATTCCTACTGGCTCTCTTCCTGCATCTGAAAATGCTTACACTGAGTTGCCTTCACTAGAAACTCTTCTGCAAATTCTAAAGGTCGCCAGGTTGCTTGGCCCAGAAGAATAGACTGAACCAGGTTCAAATCCTGGCTCAGTAGCTCACGGGATATATGACTTTGGACAAATAACTTCTCTGAGTCTCAGCTGCTTCTTTGGTAAAATAGGAATTAAGTCTGTGCTGCAGGTCATGGGGAAGGTGAGTGATAACACATGTAAAGCACCAACATATCAGACCTATTACCCTTCCCTGACTCTAAGCTTCTTGATAACAGAAACCATATTTTAAGGGGACACAGGACATTCTGAGGCAGCTGTTTTGACACTGGCATTTTGATAAAATGGCAGCAAAACGCCCCCAGTCCCCACATCCAAATGGGTCTATCAAAACATTCTGAGTTTTTTTGTTAGCTGAACTGTATAATTCACATACTGTAAATTTCACCTTTTTAAAATGTACAATTCAGTGGTTTTTAGTATATTCACAGAATTGTGCAGCTGTCACCACTACTTCCAGAACATTTTCATTTACCCCCAAAAGAAACCCACACCCCTCAGCAGTCACTCCCCATCCCCTGCTTTTCCCAGCCCCTGACAACCACTGGTCTACTTTATGTTTCAGGGATTTGCCTATTCTGGACATTTCATATAAGTGGAATCATATAGTATGTGGCCTTTTCTATCAGTTTCTTTCATTTAGCATGTTTTCAAGGTTCATACATGTCAAAACATGGATCAATATTTTCATTCCTGATTTTGTCTAAATAATATTCCATTACACGGATATATCATATTTTGTTTATCCACTCGTCGGTTGATGGGCATTTGAGTTGTTTCCAACATTTGGCTACTATGGGTAATGCTGCTATGAAAATCCATGTCATTAATCTTTTCTTATGCAGTGTCTAATCTACTCTTAATCCCATCCAGTGTATTTTTCATCTCAGACATTTGAGGTTTTAATCTCTAGAATTTTTATTTAGGTCTTTTTTTTTTTTGTCTTTGTTTCTACTTGAGATGTTCAGTCGTTCCTCCGGCTTCTTGATATATGGCATATAGTTATAATAACTGTTAATCATAGATGTCATTTCTTGGCGGGCTTCAATTGATTGCATTTCCTCCCAATTATGGGTTTCACATCGCTGCTTATTTGCATGCCCGAGAATTTTTTTAGCTGACAGACATTGTGAATTTTTCCTTTTTGGGTACTGGATTGTTTTTAATCCTGTAAACATTCTTAAGCTTTGTTCTTGGGTGAAACTATGTGACTTGGAAAGAGTTTGAGCATCTTGGGTCTTTCTCATCAGCCTTGTTACGTGGTCCTGACTAGCGATCAGTCTAAGGCTGATTTTATCACAGCACCAGGGCATGACCCTCCCAGGTGTTCAGATGCCCCGGGACTTGGGAGGTTTTCCACTCCACCAGTGGGAACAAGAACTAATCCTGGCCTCCTGTGAGCTCGTGGGAGTGTTCCCTCTAATCCTGCTTGGAATGCTTTCCCTGGCCTTGGACACTGTCCTCACAGGCTGCACTGGTCAGACTTGTCCAGATACTCGAGGGGTCCCTCTGTGTGTCTCTGTCTGTCTCTGTCCTCTTGACTACTCTGACCTGTAACCTCTGACCTCTGAACTTCCCAAGCCCCCAGCTCCACCTTCCCAACTTGGGGAAGCCACCAGGCTCCCCGTGGATTTCCTGGAAGGCCACCCAGGCCATAGGGTCAGGTGACTGTAGGGATTGTAAGGGGCACCTCATTTGTTTTCTGGCTCTGGGGATCACTGTGCTTCATGGCCTAACATTTAATGTCTTGAAATCCACTGACATATATTTTGGTCAAGTGTTTTGGGGAGTTTCAGATGAGAAGGGAAATCCCATCCTTACTTCATCTTGGCCAGAAGTAGCTATAATTTTTAATACAAAAATTAAGCGATTGCTATAGCACTATTAAACCACGATTTTTCACCCTCAAAGAAAGGAGGCATTCAGATTTACCTTCATAAATAGCACTTGTACTTCTGGTAAATAATAAGAAATTTCCTGAAGATGAGACTATTTTACATCAGTTTTTGTGTAGAGCGTGGATTATAGTAACAGATTTTTCATAGTTGGCTTTGGAAACTCTGGTTGTAACATCCTTTCTTTTTTCTCTCTTTTTCTATACGTCAAAACAGAAAAGTCTGCTCTTTCGTTGGAGTGGGAAAGGTAAACCTCTTCTTTCTAGGGTACTTATTATACGACTGGGCGCTGCCCAATTTAGTAATTCCTGCCCTCACCCGTGCTCGGAACTTGCCGGAAGGAAATTTCCTACCCTCACGCCATCTGCTCTTTGCATTTCCCCACCACCAACCAAGTCCAGGCAAACAAGTGCCAGTGCTAAGTAGAAGGTAGTGTCCTGCCGGGCAAATTTTTCTGCAATAAAGTTAGATCAGTTTAAGAAAAATAAAGCCTGTCCAGGACCACAAAGAATTTGGCCTGGGGTGTCATACTGGTGCTAGCCTGCGAGAAACAGACTCCCTCTCTGTTAGCATGTGGACCAAACTCGTGAAGTGCTTTTCCTTAAGCTGGAGGGCTATCCAAGTTGTGTCCTTTCATTCTTTTCTTTCTTGTTCACAAGTGTTAAGATCATGGGCCTTCTCTGAGATTATAAACCTGCAGGTCCCAATGCTGCACTCTTTGCTTGTTAGAATGTCAGTTAAGCTTCCAGCTTTAAAATTAAACCAGGCTTTTCCATCCATTAGAATCCTCTGGATAGTGACCAGATGACTGCAGATGAATTTTTAATGTTCTCTTTCCACTTTGAAGGGTTGTGTTCTTGCTGGCGCTCAGCCTTTGCACGCAAACTGTCTGCACTCACCTTTGTAAGAACATAAGGTTACTAGCTCTTTCCTCTGGGTTGTCAGCTGTCACTGGGACCATCGTAGATTCTGTCTGCCCCTAATCACAGTGATGCAACCAGTAGGATGTGATTGGGGCAAGACTGAGATAATGGGAGAATGTTCTAGATTTAGGGTATGCCCCCAAACCCGTGAGATCTGTGAGAGATGTTGCAGAGTGGATCAGCAGTGCGCTTGAGTGGTGAGAGCCCCGGCGAGGAATCAGAATACCAGAAACCCAGACGCGGCCGGGCCCCTCCTGACACTTGCTTGCCTACCGGCAAGGGCAGGACCTCATTCCTTTGCATATCCACTGGGCCGTGCATGTGTCATTCACAGAGCAGGGGCTCGGTAGAAGTCGTCAGATATTTTGGTCCCCACAAAACACATGACATGAAGTGCACGTGTGAAATTGTCTCTGTCTGAAGGTCACCGCAAGACACTGGTCTAGGTATTTCTGTTCATATATTTCACATCGAACACTTGCACTGGGGATAAGCCTCATTAACACTTGGGAAGTTTACAAGGGTCAGAGAGTTAAAAAACTAGTACTTTTACTCTTTCATTTTAAAGACTCCCAAACCATCACTAAGCCCCATTTTGAAGGTTTGTGTTTGTTTTGTTGTTGTTTTGTTTGGTTTTTGAATTTTATTTATTTTTTTATAAAATAGGTTCTTAGTAGTTATCTATTTTATACATGTTAGTGTGTATAGGTCAATCCCAATCTCCCAATTCGTCCCACCAGCCCACCCCTCACTTCCCCCCTTGGTGTCCATACATTTGTTCTCTACATCTGTGTCTCTGTTTCTGCCTTGCAAACCGGTTCATCTGTACCATTTTTCTAGATTCCATATATATGTGTTAATATTCGATGTTTGTTTTTCTCTTTATGACTTACTTCACTTTGTATGACAGTCTCTAGGTCCATCCACGTCTCTACAAATGACCCAATTTCGTTCCTTTTTATGGCTGAGTAATATTCCATTGTATATATGTACCACATCTTCTTTATCCATTTGTCTGTCGATGGGCATTTAGGTTGCTTCCATGACCTGGCTACTGTAAGTAGTGCTGCAATGAACATTGGGGTGCATGTGTCTTTTCGAATTATGGTTTTCTCTGGGTATATGCCCAGTAGTGGGATTGCTGGCTCATATGGTAATTCTATTTTTAGTATTTTTAGGAACCTCCATACTGTTTGCCATAGTGGCTGTATCAATTTACATTCCCACCGACAGTGTAAGAGGGTTCCCTTTTCTCCACATCCTCTCCAGCATTTGTTTGTAGATTTTCTGATGATGCCCATTCTAACTGGTATGAGGTGATACCTCATTGTAGTTTTGACTTGCATTTCTCTAATAATTAGTGATGTTGAGCAGCTTTTCATGTGCCTCTTGGCCATCTGTATGTCTTCTTTGGAAAAATGTCTGTTTAGGTCTTCTGCCCGTTTTTGGATTGGGCTGTTTTTTTTTTTTAATATTGTGCTGCATGACCTGCTTGTATATTTTGGAGATTGAGCCTTTGTCCGTTGATTCGTTTGCAAATAGTTTCTCCCATTCTGAGGGTTGTCTTTTCATCTTGTTTATGGTTTCCTTTGCTGTGCAAAAGCTTTTAAGTTTCATTAGGTCCCATTTGTTTATTTTTAATTTTTTTTCCATTACTCTAGGAGGTGGGTCAAAAAAGATCTTGCTCTGACTTATGTCAAAGAGCGTTCTTCCTACGTTTTCCTCTAAGAGTGTTATAGTGTCCAGTGTTACATTTAGGTCTTTAATCCATTTTGAGTTTATTTTTGTGTTTGGTGTTAGGGAGTGTTCTAATTTCATTCTTTTACATGTAGCTGTCTAGTTTTCCCAGCACCACTTATTGAAGAGGCTGTGTTTTCTCTATTGTATATCCTTGCCTCCTTTGTCATAGATTCGGTGACCATAGATTAGGCGTGGGTTTATCTCTGGGCTTTCTATCCTGTTCCATTGATCTATATTTCTGTTTTTGTGCCAGTACCATACTGTCTTGATTACTGTAGCTTTGTAGTGTAGTCTGAAGTCAGGGAGTCTGATTCCTCCAGCTCCGTTTCTTTCCCTCAAGACTGCTTTGGCTATTCAGGGTCTTTTGTTTCTCCATACAAATTTTCAGATTTTTTGTTCCAGTTTTATAAAAAATGTCATTGGTAATTTGATAGGGATTGCATTGAATCTGTAGATTGCTTTGGGTAGTATAGTCATTTTCACAATATTGATTCTTCCAATCCCAGAACATGGTATATCTCTCCATCTGTTTGTGTCTTCTTTGATTCCTCTCATTAGTGTCTTGTAGTTTTCTGAGTACAGGTCTTTTATCTCCTTAGGTAGGTTTATTCCTAGGTATGTTATTCTTTTTGTTGCAGTGGTGAATGGGATTGTTTCCTTAATTTCTCTTTCTGATCTTTCGTTATTAGTGTATAGGAATGCAAGAGATTTCTGTGCATTAATTTTGTATCCTGCAACTTTACCAAATTCATTGATTAGCTCTAGTCGTTTTCTGGTGGCATCTTTAGGATTATCTACGTATAGTATCATGTCATCTGCAGACAGTGACAGTTTTACTTTTTCCTTTCCAATTTGTATTCCTTTTACTTCTCTAGTTCTAGAGAAGAACTTCCAAAACTAGAACTTCCAAAACTATGTCGAATAATAGTGGCAAGAGTGGACATCCTTGTCTTGTTCCTGATCTTAGAGTGCTTTCAGTTTTTAACCATTGAGAATGATGTTTGCTGTGGGTTTGTCGTTCGTATATGGCCTTTATTATGTTGAGGTAGTTTCCCTCTATGTCCACTTTCTGGAGAGTTTTTATCCTAAGCGGGTGTTGAATTTTGTCAAGGTTTTTCTGTATCTGTTGAGATGATCATATGGTTTTGATCCTTCAATTTGTTAATACGGTGTATCACATTCATTGATTTGCATATATTGAAGAATCCTTGCATCCCTGGGATAAATCCCACTTGATCATGGTGTATGATCCTTTTAATGTGTTGTTGGATTCTGTTTGCTAGTATTTTGTTGAGGATTTTTGCATCTATATTCATCAGTGATATCTGTATGTAACTTTATTTTTTTTGTAGTATCTGTTTCTGGTTTTGAAATCAGGGTGATGGTGGCATCGTAGAATGAGTTTGGGAGTTTTCCTTCCTCTGCAATTTTTTGGGAGACTTTGAGAAGTATGGGTGTTAGCTATTCTCTAAATGTTTCATAGAATTCACTTGTGAAGCCATCTGGCCCTGGCTGGACTTTTGTGTTTTGGAAGATTTTAAGTCACAGATTACTTGTGCTTGCTTTGTTCATATTTTCTATTTCTTCTTGGTTCAGTATTGGAAGGTTATACCTTTCTAAGAATTTGTCCATTTCTTCCAGGTTGTCCATTTTATTGGCATAGAGTTGCTTGTAGTAGTCTCTTATGATGCTTTGTATTTCTGTGGTGTCCATTGTAACTTCTCCTTTTTCATTTCTAATTTTATTGATTTGAGTCCTCTCCCTCTTTTTCTTGATGAGTTTGGCAGAAGGTTTATCAGTCTTCTCGAAGAACCAGCTTTTAGTTTTATTGATCTTTGCTATTGTTTTCTTTGTTTCTATTTCATTTACTTCTGCCCTGGTCTTTATGATTTCTTTCCTTCTGCTAACTTTGGGTTTTGTTTGCTCTTCTTTCTCTACTTCCTTTAGGTGTAAGGTTAGGTTGTTTATTGGAGATTTTTCTTGTTTCTTGAGGTAGGATTGTATTGCTATAAACTTCCCTCTTAGAACTGCTTTTGCTGCGTCCCATAGGTTTTGGATCGTCATGTTTTCATTGTCATTTGTCTCTAGGTAATTTTTGATTTCCTCTTTGATTTCTTCAGTGATCTCTTGGTTATATAGTAATGTATTGTTTAGCCTCCACGTGTTTGTGTTTTTTACGTTTTTTTCCCCTGTAATTCATTTCTAATCTCATAGCGTTGTGGTTGGAAAGCATGCTTGATATTATGTCAATTTTCTTAAATTTACCAAGGCTTGATTTGTGATCCAAGAGGTGATCTATCCTGGAGAATGTTCCATGTGCACTTGAGAAGAAAGTGTAATCAGCTGTTTTCAGATGGAATGTCCTGTAAATATCAATTAAATCTATTTGGTCTATTGTGTCATTAAAGCTAGTGTTTCCTTATTAATTTTCTGTCTGGATGATCTGTCCATTGGTGTAAGTGAGGTGTTAAAGTACCCCACTCTTATTGTCTTACTGTCGATCTCTTCTTTTATCGCTGTTAGCATTTACCTTATTTATTGAGGTGCTCCTATGTTGGGTGCATGTATATTTATAATTGTTATATCTTCTTCTTGGATTGATCCCTTGATCATCATGTAGTGCCCTTCCTTGTCTCTTGTAACATTCTTTATTTTAAAGTCGGTCTTATCTGAATATGAGTATTGCTCCTACAGGTTTCTTTTGATTTCCATTTGCATAGAATATCTTTTTCCATCCCCTCACTTTCAGTCTGTATGTGTCCCTAGGTTTGAAGTCGGTCTCCTGTAGACAGCATATATACAGGTCTTGTGTTTGTATCCATTCAGCGAGCCTGTGCTTTCTGGTTGGAGCATTTAATCCATTCACATTTAAGGTGATTATCGATATGTATGTTCCTATTACCATTTTCTTAATTGTTTTGTGTTTGTTTTTGTAGGTCCTTTTCTTGTCCTGTGTTTCCCACTTAGAGAAGTTCCTTTAGCGTTTGTTGTAGAGCTGGTTTGGTGGTGCTGAATTCTCTTAGCTTCTCCTTGTCTGTAAAGCTTTTGATTTCTCCGTCGAATCTGAATGAGATCCTTGCCGGCTAGAGTAATGTTGGTTGTAGGTTCTTCCCTTTCAGCACTTTAAAAATATCGTGCCACTCTCTTCTGGCTTGTAGAGTTTCTGCTGAGAAATCAGCTGTTAACCGTATTGGAGTTCCCTTGTGTGTTATTTTTCCTTTTTTCCCTTGTTGCTTTTAATAATTTTTCTTTGTCTTTAACTTTTGTCCGTTTGATTACTGTGTGTCTCGGTGTGTTTCTGCTTGGGTTTATCCTGCCTGGGACTCTCTGCGCTTCTGGACTTAGGTGGCCACTTCCTTTCCTACGTTAGGGAAGTTTTCGACTCTAATCTCTTCAGATATTTTCTTGGGTCCTTTCTCTCTCTCTTCTCCTTCTGGGGCCCGTATAATGCAAATGTTGGTATGTTTAATGTTCCAGAGGTCTCTTAGGCTGTCTTCATTTCTTTTCATTTTTTTTTCCTTTGTTCTATTCCGTGGCAGTGAATTCCATCATTCTGTCTTCCGAGTCACTTATCCGTTCTTCTGCCTTAGTTATCCTGCTACTGATTCCTTCTAGTGTAGTTTTCATTTCAGTTATTGTATTGTTCATCTCTGTTTGTTTGTTCTTTAATCCTTCTAGGTCTTTGTTAAACATTTCTTGCATCTTCTCGATCTTTGCCTCCGTTCTTTTTCCGAGGTCCTGGATCATCTTCACTATCATTTTTCTGAATTCTTTTTCTGGAAGGTTGCCTATCTCCACTCCATTTAGTTGTTTTTCTGGGGTTTTATCTTGTTCCTTCATCTGGTACATAGTCCCCTGCCTTTTCATTTTGTCTCTGTTTCTGGGAATGTGGTTTTTGTTCCACAGGCTGCAGGATTGTAGTTCTTCTTGCTTCTGCTGTCTGCCCTCTGGTGGATGAGGCTATCTCAGCTTCCTAGTTTAACTGGATAGAAATCAGAATATTTTAGGCGACCAGAGTTTTGATTTTTTTTTTGGAAAGAGACTAAACACATGTAACTCGACTCTGCCTGGCTGCAGACAGAGGTCAGTGGCATGTCTGCCTGCTTTGAAACTTTGACTTCCCCAGAAGCAATATAAATACCACAAAGAACAGAGAAGGAGGTAATAAAATCTTCCAGCGCATGGAAATGTCCTCAGGGGATGTGGCATGGCCCTCATTTGAAGCGTGTATGGTTCCAGAGAAGTTTGGGTGTAAGAGGTCAGAAGTGGCTCACCATCATCCCAGTCATTCCAGTGCTGACCATGTGCTCCATGAGCTGCCTGTGATCACTGGCTCAGAACTTTTCTGTCCCGTGTTCTCATTTACCCTTTACTTCCTAAGCAGGTTTGTATTTAAGCTTCATCACGTGCTGGCTTTTAAGAAAAGACAGCAGAAGGAAGCAAAATCCTTTTTAATTTTTAATGAACCAGGTGAAACTGGCTGTGTGTCATTCATCTTCTTTCAACCTAAGCTCTCTGTCCCCAGGACGGTGGGTGAGGCTGTGAGGCCATCCTTCCATACCGTCCTGGGGATGGTCTGACACATGGGCGGACAGGGAAGTGAGTGACGGGACGATATACTTCAGGGAATAACTGTAGACATATTTGACAAAATCCACAGCACAAGAAAAGAATGCTCTCTTTAGTGAGGATCAGAGCTATGCTGATGACAGTCAAATGATTCTTAGTCATAGGCAAAGTTATATTTGATATATTAGGTTGGCCAAAAAGTTCATTTGGGTTTTTCTGTAACATCTTACAGAAAAATCCAAATGACCTTTTTGGCCAACCCAATATTTAAAAAGATGGCAGTACCCTTTTCAACTAAAAGCGATAGAGAACTTCACATGCAACCTTGTTTCTCCACGTTTCCTTCCAGTAGTCTTAGCACTGATGCCTGAGCGTTGCTCTGTGCTGTGAAGTGCAGCCAACCTTGGAGTCCCAGGCAAGGACTGGTTTCATCAGATGGTTTGGTGTCACAGTACGGCTAAACATTTGCTTGATAGGTTCATACCAAAAGCTGATGTTCGCAGGGGAGCCAATGTCCTGGCTCAGAACATCCGTTTGGTGGCCCCAGGAGTAGAAATGTGGACTGAGTATACCAGTGTACAGTAGAACCCTCGAATATTGAGTGTGTGAATAAAACCAGTTTAATAACAACACCAATATCAAAGTAAACACCGAGAATAGGATTTCACCAAATCCTTTCATAGCGGCTGTTTACAATATAATTGCTAACCTAAAAATAACGATGATGACGGTAATAATAATAATAACAGAGGATAAACCTGACAACCAAAAACACAGGACGACATGAGCATTTACTAATATCCGTAAGTTCAGAGGTAACTCTGTATGCTATAGATTGCAATTAGCTTTAATTGACTGAGCTGGAGTATGTCTTATTATTTCTTTAGATTTCTAAAGGAAGTGCCTTCTATTTTAATGGTGTCAGGCACCCGGTACCTCAACACATTAAAAAACACTGGAGTGTTTTATAAAATCACCAGCCGCAGCAATAAAATGGCAAACGGTAATCCTGAAGAAAATCTGCCTTGGGTCTTGGACTGTGTCTTAGAATTTAATGCAGGCAGTAAAATTTCTCACATTTTGTCAGTAGCTATTTTTCTTTTGTTTTCAGTATTGAGAATGTTGGGATTAAGTATATATTAAGATTGATTTGCCTTCTGGAATGCTGTATACTCTTATGCCGTAAAGAGAGTTTTAAAGAAGCAATAATTTCACATTCTACTATTCCATTAAGCCATACTAGTTGAAGATATGTCATATGTGAGGTCGCATTCCAGTCTCTGATGATTTCCTCTTTTTTATAATTAATTAATTAATTAATTTGGGGCCGCGTTGGGTCCTCGTTGTTGCGCGCGAGCTTTCTCTAGTTGCGGCGAGTGGGGCTACTCTTCGTTGCGGTGCGTGGGCTTCTCATCGTGGTGGCTTCTCTTGTTGCGGAGCATGGGCTCTAGGCGTATGGGCTTCAGTAGCTGCAGCACGCAGGCTTCAGTAGTTGTGGCTTGTGGGCCCTAGAGCGCAGGCCCAGTAGCTGTGGCACACAGACTTAGTTGCTCCGCGGCATGTGGGATCTTCTCGGACTGGGACACGACCCCATGTCCCCTGCATTGGCAGGCGGACTCCTAACCACTGAGCCACCGGGGAAGCCCTCTGATGATTTCTTAAAAGGAGGAAGATTTGATTAAAATTAGCATGGTTACCATTAAATTAACAATCAGAAGTATTTAGATCAATTAACAATCTTTTCCCCTTAAAAGATGAGGCCATTGTGTGTTCTCAGGCCCATGTCTCTGCTGTGACTCAAGGTATCAGGTACTGAAGAGGCCACTGCCTTCTGATTTGTTCTATGTGTTACTCCCTGATATTTTGGAGGCAGAGCGGGGAGATGAAAGAACGGTGGAAACATTCAAGTTTATTCATGATTGTGTGGTCAGTGTCCCTGTCATGTCCTCTAGGACGTGATCTGTTGGAGCCAAGGAAAGAATATCCTTGGGAACATAAGTTCACTGGCCACCGCAGGGGCTCTCTGGGGGTGTCGGGTCTGTCTGAGCCTCATGCTAGAAGGACAGCCGATCCGAGGAAGACTCTTTCTTACCCGAGGGTCTGGGACTGTGATGCAGTGCTTGTCTCTGAGCTCTTTACTGAGCCTTTACACCTTAATGCTTCAGCCTAATAATCTCCTTAAAGCCTCCCCAACCCCAGGTGGAATTTCTGGTTCTTTCCTCTGTGCACCCTTCCTCAACACACACCCCTAACATTTGCCCGGCAGGACCCAGATCTCAGAGGCTTTGTGGGCCATGTAAAGAACGAGCACTTTCTTCTTACTGCAGTGGAGCGTAAGGAGTGGGGGGTGGGGGTCCACGCAGGCTGTGGGCTCTTTTCTGTTTATAAAGATCATTCTGGCTGCTGTGCAGTGAAAGAGGAGAAAAAGCAGGGCTCCCGTTAGAAGGTGAGAGGTTATGGTGGCTGGAACTGGCCCTTCAGCCGTGGAGGTGGTGTGAATGCTCACATGGAGGGCATGGGTGCTGTAGGAATTTAAAGCCAGAAATCCCTGCAGCAGAGGTCATCAGACACATGACTTGAACCTGACATTAAAGAAAGGGTTGAAGGCAGGGAAGGGAGTGTAGACATTACTCCCCGATGCGCAGTGAAAGAGTTGCTAGGCGTTAACTCTGACTTCGACCTGGATTGACTGATTGATTTCCCATTAGACATTTTCAAAGAGGATCCCCTTGAAGAAAACAAAAACAAAAACAAAACACACAACTGCTCCAGTCTTTCTAAGCAGACCTAGAAGAAATGCAGGCAGCTAGAAGGAATTGGGCCCTTTTGTCTGTTACTCTTTTTTCCAAGCCCGAAACCTTGCACTTCAGACCACATCAACAGAGCAATATTTAAAGTCCCTGTTTTTAATTTTTAACACCTAAAATGACAAATGATGGGCAGTTCCTTCTCAGCTACTTGATGGAATCCTTCCGTCATAAGGGGCGGTTGTCACATTTGGGCTGAATGTTTTCTCACAGGTGACTGTTTTTCTTTCTAGGATACCCCAAGCAGAGGCCCACGGCCCCCCGCAATGGGTCCTCCCCCAAGCCGGACCCGCAGGCCCGAGAGGCCGAGCGGCAGCTGGTGCAGCGGCTGAAGGAGAGGTACGAACAGCAGGCGCGGCAGCTGGGCCTCGCGCGGGGGGAGCTGAGGAAGGCCGTCCGGGGCTTCGAGGCGCTCGCTGTGTCCACCCAACTTTTCTTCGGGAAGGTGAGTCCACATCTGGTGACTGTTGAAGGGCTTTCGGTTTGTGGGGAGGATGGCGGTGGTGTTGGTTGTTTGCGTGTGTGTTTCAGTTCGAGTTTGGGGTTAGAGACCAGTTTGATTTTCAGGTCAGACAGCATCTCTGCCAGCATCGCGTAATGTTTTGGGGGCCAAGTTTAGACTTGAGCGTGGAAGACATTAGTCTGGGAAGAAGCACTCATAACCTGGACTGCAAGAGGGAAAGTTGTGTAAACAAGAAGGGAAAAGGTGTAAATGAACGTTTTGAACGTGAGGTCTTGGAAGAGAATGGAGCGTGTGATCGTTTGCACTTTAGACCCGAGACGGCCAGGGTCTGAAATGTCTACACCTTTCAGTACAGAGGGAGCGGGGGCCACAGAGCGGTGCCACTCTGGCTGTTGAGGGGACCTGGAAGGTGCCGGGCTGCGGCCTCTCCTCGGGGCCACGCTCACCATGCGCGTGGGACAGCGTGGGGTAGGGGCGTCCTCCCAGCCCCCTCAGTTCTTCTGACAATGCACAGAGGCTTGGTTTCCTCAGCCTGCGTGTCTGGAGGTTCCTGGGCCATCCGTACTCCGAGTCTGTTACCAGCCATGGTGTAGTTTGGCTTTCCTGCCTCTGAAGGCGAAAGGGAGGTGGTGGGAGAGCGGGTCTGTCTGACTTTGTGCGTTCGTGCTCCACCCAGAGGTGGCCAAGGCCTGTTTGGGGGAGAACTTGAATATTTACCTTTGAGGTTTAAACATTATGAGTGAGCACATCAGTAACCCGTAAGGCATTAGTTTCATGTGTGGACCTTCCGGTATCTGTAAATGAAAGTAAAGATGCTATATAAATGCCCCCCAACTAAGAAAATGAACTAACTAAATTTCTAACTAATTTAACGAAGAAAATCAGAAGAATATTAACCAGCACCACGTCCACTGGTTTTCTTTATTATCTGTACCGTGAAGTGTGGAGGGCTCTCTGACCTTCGACGATAGCCTGCAGCCTCTCTTGCCCTACAATGTAGAAGCCTGAGTTGACCTGTTCTGTTGTTGTTTCCTTTTTTGCTTAAAGCTTTTGGCCCAAAGAGCTAATTACCAAGTTATTGTTGTGACGAAAGACAAGACAAACAGGTTTCAGTTTTACCACTAGTTTCTGCCTCTTCCCTGATCAAAATGTTAACACCAGCAGTAAATGGCCAATTTGAAGTTTATGTCTTCCCTTCTGGTCTAGTACCGTCGGGGTCAACCTTAAAGAGCTGCAGTTGCTGCGTTCTCACCCCTGTAAGAATTAAAGTTACAAACACATTTTTGAGGTGCCAAAGGGGCCAGACTTGCCACGGTAAATATTGAGCGTTTTTCTTATAAGACAAAGAGTGACGTGTTTTCCGTTCTTCAGCTGCATGTGTATTTTCCACTGACTGTGAAGTCTTTAATAAAGAGAGGAAAACAGCGTTGTTCGTTGCAGTTCAGTGATAACATTTACTTTGTAATTCTGCCGGCTCTGGGGTTGCGCCTTCCATGCATCATCCAGCGTCATAACAAATCCTTGATAAAGGTTTCGTGTGGATAGATATGCCAGCAGACATCGAATTAACACATGGGTAACGTGCGCTGTGTTTTCAAGTTGGAACTTTTGGACCCCATTTATGGCATCATGGCAGAGAAGAGAGTTCCTGTGTTGAATAAGGGTCGGTTCCCTGTAGTGATGCATTTCTAGGCCCCAGGAAAATTCCTGTTGGCCCACGGACCACGAGTTTTATTTCACTGCAGCATACACGTGGCTCTTCAAGCAGAGACCCTAAAGGGCAGGTGATTTGTAGCCATCTCCATCAGACCCTACTGGCTGGAGCCACCCTCGGCATGACACTTCAGCAAGATGGCTGGTGGGCATGAACTTCATTTTCTTCTCAGTAAATCACAGCCAGCAACTCCAGACAGGCCTCCCCAGTGACCATGGCATTTCACCTTCCACACAATGTGTTCTTTCTTCCATCCTCCTGATCTCAACTCTTTCTCCAGAGAAACCTCAGAAGAAAAAGTGGACATTTTTAAAGTCTGCGGTTGAACATAAGTGGCTTCCACTGAGGCTGGCCTGTGTTCGACATGGTTTAAGATGATTGATTTGAGAGTTTGCCAGGAATACCAGACTAGACCAGGTGGTGTGACCAGAGTGGAGCACCCGGGGAAGTGGAGGCCAGGCAACCTGGGAATTCTGATGATGGAGCCCCTACTACAAGGGCTCATGATCCTGAGATGCTCTCATGACCCGTGTCCCTCTTGGGGGAAGCCGATGCATTATTATTATTATTATTATTATATACGGGGCAATGGTCACAGCCCAGCATGCCAGCTGTGCAGGGCGTCACCTCCATAGCCAGCCTGAAAAAGCAGTATCTCTTTACTCTTCTGCTTAGAAGACCCTGCTGGAACTCTACACCTGTATCTTTTCTACGCTGTAGCATATTGGTCTACAAAGCAGGTGTAGTGGAGAGAGGGGGACGTGCCAGCAAGCAGCCGGTCCCACCTCCACCTCCATCTTGCATGAGACCTTGAGCGAGTTGCGGCCCCTCTTTGAGCCTTGACAGCATCACCAACGGGAATACATCCTCGCTCCCCTCGGCTTCCCGCTGCAGAATCACCTCTGACCAGTCATCTTTGACCCTGTTTCCTCAGTTTCAAATAGGTTTGATAATAACTCTTTACAAGGTTATTGTGAGGATGGAGTGAATTAATGGACAAAGGTACTTTGAACAAATATTCAGTAAAACATTCTTTTTGAGGACAAGGAAAATGTGACAAATATTTTACTCTCCAGCGGGATGAATAAGACATATGTGAGGAATGTAAAGCTAAAACACAGACCAAACCCCTCTTATTTCATTTTATATATATAAAGGATTTGGCTTGGGGTGTACTTTAAGAATAGAAATAATCTTCTAGGCCAGCTATTCAGCTGCTGCTGCTATATATTTTTTCCAGAACGTGCTGATGCTATTAAGTATGGGAAGTCACTAGAAAAAGGAATTAGGAGCCTGGATAGGGATCTTTCATTTCTGCCCCATGTTTCACAGCTCCTGGCAGAGCGGCTGTGAAAGTTGTCAGCTGTGGTACAGCCTGAGCCCAGCGTCCAGGGATGCTAAGATGCCACATTTAGGTGCCAACACCCACCTCACGCTTGTGCTCGTTCCGGGCAGCTCTATTCCCTCTAACAAGGCACGGTCCTCACCACAGGCCAGACAGCTCTGCTGAAATCCGTGGTCTCAGACCCCTGGGGGTGCTGTACTAATAAGTGTGATTCTCAGGGACTCTCACTTCTCAGGGTCAAGTTGAAAGACTTTTGCTGCCTGGTTCCCGGGAACGCTACTCTTTAGCAGCCCCTGGCGGCTAATCCAGGAGATGGTCCTGTATTAAGTGGTGTGCCTCGCCCTGTAGCATCAAGTTTTACGCAGGTTACATCTGAGGGTGTATTTGTTTTCATTTTAGTTTTAATCAGATTTATTATATTTATTCGATATTTTTTCGTATTGGTTTGTGTCATTTTTATCATTAACTTTACGAATGTGACAGACGATGGTTTTTAACTATTTTTTATTTATTATTAAATAGTTTAGGGCTACAAGGCATGAAAATTTATGTCAAGCATTTGTGTACTCTCTAAGCTTAATCAAAATTAATAACGCATCAGCCTCCTTCTCCCTAAAGTGTATATATATGAATGTGTATTTTTTTCTTTTACTCGTTGACTTTTTATCACAAAAATATATTGAATAAGTGTGGAGAAGTGTGGAAAGAATAACACCCAAATACTCATCATTTAGGTTTAATAATGACATGTTTCCGTATTCACTTTATCTGTGTTTTTTTTTTAATATTTACTTATTTATTTCTTTATTGGGTTGTGCTGGGTCTTAGTTGCGGCAGGCAGGCTCCTTAGTTGCGGCTCGCCAGCTCCTTAGTTGTGGCATGTGAACTCTTAGTTGTGGCATGCACGTGGGATCTAGTTCGCTGACCAGGGATCAGACCCGGGCCCGCTGCACTGGGAGCATGGAGTCTTAACCACTGTGCCACCAGGGAAGTCCCATTTTATCTATGTTTTTGTTGTTAGTTAGGGATACGTATTTTTAAATATAGTTCATATACTTAACTTTTCATCTTTAATTCACTTATGTTAGTAGATTTCTATCAACCCTGCCCCGACCATATGAAGGGTTCTGTGGAGGGTTCAAAAAAGTAGAAGGCAAAGCACCTTAATAACAATATCGCTCCTGTTTATTGACCATCTGCTATGTCCTAGACACTTTACACATAGTATTTTAACCCACCCTCGTGTGGACATTATTCTCACGTGACAGTCGAGGAGACTGAGGCTCAGGGAGGTTATGTAGCCTTCCAAAGACAACAGAATTAGAAAGCGATGGAGCCACGATACAAATGCAGGTCAGCCCGTATCCACCCCATATTTTTCCCACAATATTGTGGTCCTTTCTCTCCCTCTCCACCCAGCCTTCAAGGTTTTGATGTGGTTAAGGGGAAAGAACATAACGGGGAAGAACAAAATGTGAAACAATAATCTAAAAGTTAAACACATGTAGAGGATGCTAAGAGAAAATGATCTAAGGTAATAGTCAACCTGAAGCCACAAACAAAAATGGTGTACGTTCTGGTAGAAGCCCGGCACTGTGAGTGGGAAGGGACGCCCTGGGAAGGGGACCGGCAGGGGCCGGGACAGAGAGCTGGGCGGGATCATTGTGAGTGAGGAGGAGGGGGAGCGTGTGTACGGGCAGAGGACAGTCCAACCTGGTTGTCTGCAGAGTGGTGGCCCCTCCCTATCTTGAAGCCCAGGGCAGATTAGTTAATGATTTGTGGATGGAAGATCCAGGGACTCGGAACTGTTTTTGGAAGTGCGAGGGTTCCTCTGTAACAGACGGCAGCTCCTCTTGGTGAAGGTGGCCCAGATTCACCTTCCCTGCTCCATAGCTGGCTGCTTCCATCCGAGCAGGCTGTGTAGAATCCTTCTGGAAAATAAATGCATGCTTGCTTGCTTTTGCCATTTGATACATTCACATGGATCATCAGGATGAAAGTCTGCCCTAAGGCCCCAAAGCACTAGAGAAGCTGTTGTATCCAGCTGCCAAGGGAGTTCATGTGTCAGGACTCTTTCCCACCGGCGGGAGCTTCAGGGCAGTGATTACACCTGATCAAAACTGAAAACCGAGGGGCTTCCCTGGTGGCGCAGTGGTTAAGAATCCACCTGCCAATGCAGGGGACACGGGTTCGAGCCCTGGTCCGGGAAGATCCCACATGCCGCGGAGCAACTAAGCCTGTGCGCCAAAACTACTGAGCCTGCGCTCTAGAGCCTGTGAAACACAACTGTTGGAGCCCGTGTGCCTAGAGCCCGCGCTCCGCAACAGGAGAAGCCACCGCAATGAGACGCTGCGCACCGCAACGAAGAGTAGCCCCCGCTCACCGCAACTAGAGAAAGCCTGCACATGGTAACGAAGACCCAATGCAGCCAAAAAAAAAAAAAGAAGAAAACCTGAAAACTGTACGCTCTCTGTTGCTCCCTAACTCCTAAAAATGTCCATTTAAATATAGTATTTAGTGCTTCTCCCCCTTATAAACAGTGCCCTGTGATTATCTTTTCTTCCTTAATTTTACCTTGAATAACTGAAGCCTTAGAGAAAAAGTGAGCACCTAGGTTGGCATTTCTGACAGTTCAGCATATGACCTGATGGGAATGTTGATGAAATAGTAAATTGGCTATTCCACCGATTGTTGTTCTAAAAGAACTTTTGTGTCCCAAAAGTCATTGTGACCACCGTCCTTTGCTGGGAGAACCATGAGTGTTAGCCCTTACGCTTGAGCTTAAGGAAATGCTTAGCCTAACCCCCAAATATCAAAATATTCCCAACATCAAGGGATAGAACACCCCCTCCCCGCCCCAGCTATGCCAAGCAGCTCTCTGAAGTAATAAGAATCCCTGGCCTGGGGTGTCAGTTATGGAAGCCGTCGTGGTAGGTAGAAAATAAAACTCTGAATTGTGAAGTCTTCTCAGCTTTTATGGAAGCTCCCCAAGACTGGGGCCTGGTAAGACCCAGATTCACTGATGATAATGTAAATTTCATAATAAGGTGATAAGAATAGATACTCGACTAAGGTAGAGACTAATTGCCCCAATTCAGTTCATTTCTCTTATGCTTTGTCATAAATGGTTTCTTTTTTTGATTAAATGATGCTCCTTTTGAATACATATGGACGTATGGGAGAAGAAAGACGAGTTTCATCCGCTCCTCTCAAGAGGAGGTCTGCACTTGGCTAAAAGTGGTCTGTAGTGAAAGTGCAGGCCTTGAAAATACTCTAAGATGCAGAACTGGGTGTCACTTTCCGCCAGGCCAGGGAGGCAGCAGAGGGCAGTGGGAGTGGCACACGGAGGCCAAACACCCCTCCCCCCACCAGCCTATGTGTTCCCAGGCCCTCGAACAGATACCCAAGTCTCTACTTAAATGTCACTGGAGGGCCAGTGGTTGAGAGTCCGCCTGCCGATGCAGGGGACGCGGGGTCGTGCCCCGGTCGGGGAAGATCCCACACGCCGCGGAGCGGCTGGGCCCGTGAGCCATGGCCGCTGAGCCTGCGCGCCCGGAGCCTGTGCTCCGCAGCGGGAGAGGCCACAGCAGTGAGAGGCCCGCGTACCGCAAAAAAAAAAAAAAAAAAAAAAAAAAGTCACTGGAAATTTATTTTAAAATAAATTACATGCTATAACTCCCCTCCAAGTAAGAAGAAGTGGAGGGAATGATAACTTTAAAAAAATAATTACTGCCTAAGGAGATAGGAGATATGGTTGCCTCAATTCCAAAACCTCTTTGAGATGATGAGTTTGTTAACTTCCTAGACCTCAAGTTTTTCTATAAAATGGTGGGACAAGACGAGAGTGAAGGGACGCTCATGCTCCAGGGCCTGGGATTTAATTCCGTTTCCTCCAACTCTGTGAGGCAATGCTGTAATTGAAATGCCGGGAAATGCTCAGCTCAGCGTATGCTTGTTCCTTGGCTTAGCCACTTTAAGCGTATCTTCTGTGTGACCATCACCGTTCAGAAAACACATTAGAGTTTTCTTTTTGGGAAAAAATCACTTTCAAGTAACACACTTCTGTGGGACATTTCAAACGGGAGTGAATTCCTAAGGATATTATTATCTCCTGTAACTTCTCAGGGATATTGCCAGTGCAAAGAGACAGGGAGAGAGAGCTGTGGACTTGCTGTCTAATGAGGCCAAGCCCTCCCCTTCCCCGATTTGGGCATCTGTTTCTGGAAGGTGCAAGTGAAGCGGCGACTTGTGCTGTGCCTTCCGTCTGGGGGAGGACCGGGAGTGTGGTCCATTTGCGCAAGGACCTTCATTGCCTGAGTGAGTTACACCGAGAGCCTCCTCTTTACTACACACGCACTGTTTGGATTATCTCTTGACTCCAAAGTCACATCAGTGTGTACCTTACCCATTCAGAGAGGACGGATGCTCGTGGACTGGCCCTTGAGAGTACATAAGGTTTCTGTAGGCAGAGGTGGAGGGAACCAGCGCGGATGGCGGGCAGCACAGCCCTGGGACAGGACAGGCTGGTTTGCAGGGAGGGAAGAGTCTGATGTACCTAAAGCTTGGAGTCTGGGACTGTCAGTACCAGAAATGAGGTGGGAGGGTTTGGGGACTTAAATAGCAAAGCAAAGGGGGTGGAGTGGGAAGTGGGGTGAATTGGGAGATTGGGATTGACATGTATACACTAATATGTATAAAATACATAATTACTAAGAACCTGCTGTAGAGCACAGGGAACTCCACTTCGCTGTACAGTAGAAACTAACACGTTGTAAAACGACTCTACCCCGATTTTAAAAAAAAGAAAGCAAAGTAAAGAGAGGCTCAATATGAGACAGTCAGGAGGCACTGAGAGTTTTGGACAGAGTACTGAAGCGTTTGAGGCTGCATTTCAGGAGGATTAATATGGTAGCGAGGTAGGAGATGGATGGTAGAAAGAAAACTCCAGGCAGAGAAAACACTTAGGAAGCGCTGCTGGTAGTAATAATAATCCAGGCAAGGGGTGAGAGGAGTGGGGAGGAGGCTCTGATGCAAAGCAGAGGGCAGATACAGGACCCCAGCACCCGGGCTGTGAGCCAATTCGGGGGCTCATTAGGGTTTAACAGGTCCAAGAAGCTCCAGGTGATAAGTGGTAAACCTTTCCCATCCCCACCCCAGCAGCTCCCAAACAGAAGTCACAAAACTAGGGAATGTTAAGTTCACTTAGGATTTGTGTGTTCATAGTTCAGAAATATTTAAAGAGGTCACAGGTTCTCTTTTTAACTATTTTCTCTGAAACTGCACACTTTGTGCTTCCGTGAACCCTCAAGGTCCAGGACCAACGGACTTGTAGGGATGGACATTTTTTCCTCCCAAAATAAACTTTTATGCAAATATCACCTGTCCCTTTGGAATTCAGGAGAAATTGTTGAGAATCCCATCCCACATTCCAGGAGTATCCTTCCCATCTCCCATCCTCTCAGGAATTTCAGGTGGGATGAGCTTATTTTTTTCTAGTTACTTGTGGCTCTGAATTTCTGCTTCTCTTAAATTAGCTCAGCTTGTGGGTTCCTGCCATCCCACATGCAGCATCCCTGCCTACCTGGTGTGGCTCCCCTTTGTTGGTTTCCAAGATTCTTTGTGCTTTGTGATGCTGGGAGCTCCATTAGGGAGTTCAACATGGGTTTAGATGTCAGGGGAGGAAAAAGGAAGCTGTAGAAGAATAGACTTGGGAGACATTTGTATAGAAGTGACACTATAGAGGGATGAGATGGACAAGAGCATGCGTACAGAAGAGGAAGGCAGACACAGGACAGCCCGTCAGCCCGAGGAGGAGGAGCAGGAAAGAAAGGAAACGCAGGAGATGGTGAGAAAGGTGGTTGAAAACAGGAGAAGTCCCACCTCAAAGAAGCCAAATGAGGGAGGCGTTTCTGTGGGTTGGAGTGATTTGTAATACCAGGTACCAGACAGTGGCTGAAAATGACACAGAATGAGGAAATATCCCAGAGTTTGGCACTCTCACAGGAGTATCTGTGAACAGGTCAGGACGACCAGATTCTCCTGGTTCCTTGACAGCCAAATGGTTTAGCAAGTTTGGCCTCTGTCAGCCCGCGGTGAACGTTTCCCTGTGAGAAGTGGCAATGGTGACATCTACAGGGCATTGGCTGGAAATGAAGTCTGTGCCCCCAGAAGAGTGCTTGCCAAGTATTACCTTAAATTCCAGGGCGTTTTACAAAAAGCAGGTGGCACTCTCCGCCCCTTGTTCATTCACTAAAGTGCGAACTGAAGACCTGCCTGTTCCACAGACGTAATTGAAATTAGGTTTGATATTAAAATCACACAACTGCTTTCATTTTTCATTTTACTCCTGACAATCAAAGTACTCAGCAAGAATATGATTGATGTCACACACTGCAAGCAGTTTCCCTATAATTCATAAAGGCAATTACATATTGCACAAACCTGAGAGTCAAACAGTCTATATCTGTAACTCAGTCCCTGGAGAGCGTGAAGGCCCATGACATCTGCTTTACCAGGAACAGAGGAAGAAACATTTAAAATTCAAATGTACTGAGACTCTGTGACATGGCAGTACTCTCTTGAAAACAGAGACAACATGAGAACTGTGCTGACAAAATAAATAGGAAGTGATATCATTTCTCAAACTTTTCTGCAATAGTATTTCCCCATTATTTTTTCAGTTTGAAAGAAATGCAGGGCCAGAATTCTATATCTATTTTACAGGCATAAAGGAGGCCGAAGAAGAGGGGGGAAAAAAGAAACGAAGAATAAATGCAAATGATTAGCAAAGTTACAAAGATATTAGTCCAACTAGAACGACGATCACATTAAATGTGAGTGGTCTAAACACACTAATTAAAAGACAGAGATAGAAAGGATTTTTTTTTAACCCAACTATATATTGTCCACAAGAAACCCGATTTAAATATAAAGACTCTCCTGCATACCTGAAACTAGCACAACATTGTAAATCAACTATACTCCAATTAAAAAAATAAAAGAAAAATAAGTAAATATAAAGATGCTCACAAAAGTAACGGGATGGAGAAAGATATACCATGCTAACTCTAATCCAAAGAAAGTTGGAGTAGCAATATTAATTTCAGACAAAGCAGACTTTGGAACAATGCGGATAAAGAGGACACTGCATTATTATGTATTATTATGTATAAAGGGGTCAGTTCTCCAAAAGACATAAAAGCATGAAGGTAGTTATTGATATTTTAGGCTGACTCCATTTCGATCCAGTGACTTCACATTCAGGTAATGCTCAGTTGTTGCAGACCCGAGAACCTTGTTGCTTTCATCTCACAAATCTGCTGAAAAATCTCCAGGATTGGGGGGAAAAATAGTTGTAAATGCCTGATGTGTCCTGGGCACTGCTCTGACCTTTATATTTTTTTTATGTACATTATCTCATTTAACCCTCACATTAAACTTTTGAGGCAGGTGCTTTGATGCCCATTTTGTAGATAACTCAGGTTGCTTTGATCAATAATATTTTGCTTATTATTTCATTCATCAACTATTTAACAAGCACCTGCTAATCTCAGAATAACAAAATAAATAATATTTTCTTGAAGGTGTCCCTTCAAGAAAATCCCAGTCAAATATCCCACCTAATAGTTGCAAAGCACCTCATTTGATCCTCTCAGCATGGCCAAAAGACACACCGGAGAGCTCTTAGTACCCACATTTTCCAGATAAGAGACAGAGGAAGAGAAGTTGTTCCTGGCCTGAGGTCTGGCGGCCAGTAAGCAGCAGAATCAACACATCGTGCAGGCTGCGTGCCTCCAAGTCTAGTGTTCCTTTCACTCTTCTGACTGCGATATTTTATTGACAAAGGCATGAGACTGATTTCTGGCGGTCAGGATGATGAAGAGGGGAGTTTCACCATCAGCTCTGTAGCTGGATGAAGCCACGTGGAACATTTCTTGCAGCCCTTACCTCTGACCAGGGCTGCATGGAAAGTGACAGTTCCCCAAAATGCCACCAGGGTATTAACGCATGACCTTCTCTCAGGCAGCAGTGAGGGTGTTTCTGCTTTGATCCTTAACCCTGTGTCAGTCTAGCAGCACCAGCAGATCAAAATCTCTGTGCAGAATAGCATCTTGACCTTATGCTGAGATGTCACGCTTTGGTGACAACCAATGGGGAACAGTGTTCGGTGGCTGCAGTGAAGAGCCGCGCTCTCCATTCAATAATTTGATGCCATGTGTGAAGGAGGACTAGTACCTTACTGGTTTTTTATTTGCCCTAAATGATCAAATCCTAACCCTAGGTAACCAGTGTAGCTATGTGAGGTTGGCTGGGAGCTCAGACCTCTGCCCCACTCCTGGGGACAAATGCCCGTCCATGGAAGACGGCCCCCTGTGCCCAGGACAAGCCATGAAACACATTCAGGTGGCTGCTGAGCAAGAAACACATGATGCTGTGCTTCCCACCAAAAGTTATGGCCTGAGCAATTTTTCAGACCTGAGATATTCAGAATGTTTTCTTCTCTGTGGATAGGGTTTTCTCTTTTTCAGATCTGAATGTTTGCTATTGGCAATGAGCACCTCCTCAGAATGACCATTTCTGATGTGAAGACCCAACACACAAACTGAGCAGGTGATCCCCAAGATGCCAGTTGAGTCCTGGTTCCAGGTGAAATGAAGGAAGTACACTGCATGTTACCTCTCCTACCAAATGCAGCTGTACAGCCAGCCCAGAATGCATGGAGTAGCTATTTGAGAATGCTAAAAAGTAATATGTAGCAGGCAGACTGGGAAGAAGACCAGAATTTGAAGCATCGCAGAACTGATGGTGAACTTACAAGGGTTTCTCTCCAGTATTCCTCGGCCTGAATTCAATGCAGCTTGACACCTGGAAATGGACACTTGGATGTGGGCAGAGGGGTCTCCAGGAGAAGCCCTCTGTTTCTGGCTACGGGAGTGGGAAAGGGAACTCCTAGCACTCAGAGAGAGCTAAGTAACTCTTTTTTCTTTTCTCCATTTTCTCATACCCCCACCCACAAGCACCCTTGTGGTCATGACAGCAGTAGTGCCAACCGTGAGAGAGGGGAACGTTCCTCTCTGCTGGAAGGAGCTGTGTCCCAAGAGGGTGAGGCAAACCCCACTGCTTTTATTCTCTGGGGTTTTTTTTTTTTTTTTGCAATTTAGCCACAGATGTGAGCACAGTTATGAGAAGTGCACAGCAGAGTGGGGCAACTAATGTCCCAGCTTTCTCGCTGGAGGACTAGAAAGAGGAGCCCCAGGGAACTGGAACAGATGGTGGAGATTGGGGAGAGGGGGGAACTTGGGAAAGTGACCCCTTAAAATTGTTTTTGTACCCCTGGGCTCACCCCTGAGCTCCATGTGTGTGACTCTCACCCACAGCATATGTGGATGCTAAGAACTGAAGAACAGGAGAGGCCACCACCCAAGGCCAGACCGGCCATGGTTAGGTGCATGTGTGGGGCAGATCCTAACAGCACTTTAAAGGCTTTGAAAACTGAATTGATGATGGAAGCACAACCCATAGAAGGCTGCATGGAACCATAGCCTGAACTCTACCTGATCAGTTGCCTGCTATCAATTCTACGTAAGATTTAAACAAGACCCAGCGTCACATAATGTCCTGTTCAAAATGCCCAGGACACAATCTAAAATTACTTAGCATACAAAGAACAGGGAAATCTCAACTTGTATGGGAAAAGTCAGCCAACAGACAGTAAATTCAGAATGACACAGTTGTTGGATTTATTTGATGAAGACATTAAATGCAGCTATTTTTTAAATGCTCCAAGAAGTAAGGCCAAGTACTCTTAAAATGAACGGAGAGAGGGACTTCCCTGATGGAGCAGTGGTTAAGAATCCGCCTGCCAGTGCAGGAGACGCGGGTTTGATCCCTGGTCTGGGAAGATCCCACATGCCGCAGAGCAACTAGGCCCACACGCCACAACTGCTGAAGCCCATGTGCCACAACTACTTAAGCCCACGTGCCTAGAACCCGTGCTCCGCAACAAGAGAAGCCACCACAACGAGAAGCCTGCGCACAGCAACGAACAGTAGCTCCTGCTCGCTGCAACTAGAGGAAGCTCGTGCGCCGGAACAAAGACACAGTGCAGCCCAAAATCAATAAATGAATTTAAAAAAAAATTCCTGTAAAAAGAAATGAATGGAAAGATAGAAAGTCTTATCAAAGAAACAGAAGATATAAAAACTCAAATGGACGTTTTAGAAGTAAAAAATATAATAGCCAAAAAAAATGAAATTCGCTGAATGGAGATGACGAAGAGTCAGTGAAGTTGAAGATGGGTCTATAGCAACTGTCAAATTTGAACAACAGAGGGCTTCCCTGGTGGCGCAGTGGTTGAGAGTCCGCCTGCCGATGCAGGGGACAGGGGTTCGTGCCCCGGTCCGGGAAGATCCCACATGCTGCGGAGCGGCTGGGCCCGTGAGCCGTGGCCGCTGAGCCTGCGTGTCCGGAGCCTGTGCTCCTCAACGGGAGAGGCCCGCGGACCGCAAAAAAAAAAAAAAAAAAAAGTGAACAACAGAAAGAAAATAGATTTTTTTACAAAAAGAAGAAGAGAGTCTTGGGAACCTGAGAGAGAAAATAAAAAGGTCTAATATTTCTGTCATAGGAGTCCCAGGGGGAGAAAAAAGGAGAAAGAGTGTTTACAGAAAAAAAACATTTGAAGAAATAATGATTAGAAACTTGCCGAATTTGGTGAATAGCATAAACCTACTGATTCAAGAATCTCAGTAGCCCTCAAACAGGATAAGCCCAAAGAAATCCATGTCCAGATATACTATAATTAAACTGCTGAAGACTAAAAACACAGAAAAAAATGTGAAAGCAGTCAGAGAGAAATTACACATTACCTGTAAGAAACAATTCAGATGACTACAGGTTTCTTACCGTAAACCATGGAGGGCAGAGGCCAGTAGAACATTTTCAAAGTGCTGGGAGAAAGAACCACCAACTTAGAATTCTCTATCCAGTGAAAACATCCTTTGGAATTGAAGGTGAAGTAAAGACATTCTCAGATGAAAGGACACTAAAAGCATCCTTTGTCTGCAGACCTGTTCTAAAAGAACTGTTAAAGGAAGTTCTCCAGACAGATGGGAAGTTATACCACAAGGCAACTTGGAACAACAGGAATGAAGAGCAACAGAAATAGTAAATATCTGGGTATATAAAAGACTGTTCTTTTCCGATTGAGCTCTTTAAAATGTACTTAAAAGCTGGAAGCCAAAATGACGACATTGTCTGATGGAGTTTTCAGTGCACGTAGATGGGATTCTTAAGATTACTACACAGAGGAGAGATTGCAGAGAGACCCATTTTGACAGTGAGGTTTCTACTTTCCACATGTGGTGGTAAAATATTGATTTTAATTAGACCGTGGAATGTTCAATTTTTATATTATAGTTCCCAAACCAGCAACTAAGAAATTATGTAAAGAGATGTGGTCAAAAAGTGTAATTAACAAATTAAAACGTAACACTAAAAAATGTTCAAATAAACCGAAAAGAGTCAGGAAACGGGAAACAGAAGAACAAAAGCAGAGGGAGCAAGCGGAAAGCAATAAAATGGTAGATCTAAATTCAAACATATCAATAATTACATTAAATATAATATAATGATTTAAACCAGCAAACAGTGGCTCATGGACCAAATCTATTTTTGTAAAGAAGGTTTTGGAACATGGCGGCGTGCACTCCTTTATGTACTGCCTGTGGCTGCTTTCTCGCTGCAACAGCAGGGATGAGTAGTACAACAGACTATATAGGCCACAAAGTCCAAAATATTTATTATCTGGTCCTCTACAGAAAAAAAGTTTGCCAAGCTTTGGTCAAAACACAACAGTTAGAGAAGATCAAGATTGTCAGGGTATGTATGGAATCATGAATAAAAAAACACAACGACCCAACTATCTGCTGTTAACAAGAATCTTTCTTAAAATACAGAAAGATGTAGGTTAAAAGTAAAAGGTTATAACATGGAACCATAAATCAAAAGTAAGCAGCAGTGGCTGTGTTGATAGCAGACAAAGTAGACCTCAGAGCAGAGAAAATTACCAGGGATGAGAGGAATATTACACAATGTAAACGGGCTAGTTTACCAAGAATATGTGCTTGGGTATAACAATGAGCTTTAAAATGCACCAGGCAAAAACAGAACTGAAAGGAGAAAAAGACAAATCTAAAATTATGCTTGGAGATTTCAACACTTCCTCTCTCAGTAATGAACAGAAGCAGTAGGAAGAAGATTAGCAAGGATATAGAAGAAGTGAATAGCACCATTAAGCAACGAGAACCGGTAGATGTTTATAAAATACTGTACCCAACAATAGCAGAATACACGTTCTCTTCAGGTGGACATGGAACATTCACCAAGATGGACTATATTCTGGGTCATAAAATTAACCAATTAAAAAGAATTAGAATCATACAAAATATGTTGTCTGACCTTGATGAAATTAGACAAAAATCAGTAAGAGAAAGATAACAGGAAAATCTTTAAACATTTGGAAATTAAATAACATACTACCAAATAACCCGTGTGTCAAAAAGAAGTTTCAAGGGAAATTAGAAAATACTTTCAACTGAAGGAAAATAAAATTACAACATTTAGAAATTTTAGAAATTTGCAGAACATGGCTAACATAGTGCCTAGGATGATACTTATAGTATTAAAAACTCAGAAAAGTCAAAAAGTCTGAATCAGTGATCTAAGCTTCTACCTCAAGACACTAGAAAAAGAATGTATGCTTGTAGCATGTATCATAGGTACAGTATAGCACAAAAATAACCCCAAAGCAAGCAAAAGAAAGGAAATAATAAAGATAGGAGGAAAAAATCAATGAAATTGAAAACAGAAAAATAATAGAATCAGTGAAACTGAAAGCTGGTTCTTTGAGACAGTCAGTAAAATTGATAAACCTATTGTAAGTGCGACAAACAAAAAGACAAACTTACCAGCATCAGGAATGAAAGAGGGGAAATCTCCACAGACCCCACAGGTATTTAAAAAGGAATGAGCTATTGATACACATAACACCTTGCATGATTCTCAAAGGCATCATGCTGAGTTCAAGAAGCTGCACTCGAGAATTTGCACACTCTTTGATTCTTATGTATATGATATTTTCCAAAAGGCAAAAGCGTAGCGATGGAGAACAGATTAGTAGTTGCCAGGGTTTAGGGATGTGGGGCGGGTGTGCAAAGGTAGATTTTTGGAGTAGTGCAGCTGTTCTATATTCTGGTTGTGGTGGTAGTTACATAAATCTATACATGTTTTTAAATGCATAGAACCGTACACAAAAAAAGTCTCCCACACACACTCAACACAGTCAATGTTACTATTTTTTAATTTTTTAAGTGAATTTTTTTGAAAAGAAAAAGTCACAATCCATATGGTCATTTTCTTATTATCCTTTGGGTCTTACTCTTTTGAAGCCTATAGGAAAGGCAAATAGATTTAGTGTTTGGTGAGACAGGTTCTCACTTCTTCACGGGAATAAGTTACATCTAGAGCAGGACAGTGTGTAAAGTGTCAGTTTGTGGTGAGTCATTGTCAGAGCTTTCATCGATGTGCTGTGGCCCAGCCTCTAACTTGGTTGTTCTCTGACAAGGTACCACTCGAAATAGTACAGCCTCGTAGTTCAACAAGGACTCAGATTCTCAGCTTCACCCTGAAAAGCCTGAGAGCCAGAAGATTTGAAAAGGGCAGTTAATCTGGGCAGCTGTTAATCTCTAGCCTCCCGTTCTTCCTCAGTTAGAGGGAAATTACCCAAGCTGGGAAGGGGGAAAAGTGTTCCAGAAGAATCTCAAGTTGCAATCTTAGTCTATATGCACCTGCCTCAGGATAAGTCCAAGAGGAGAGACTAAAACCCAGTGGAACCCCCATAATTTGGGGGATCCCAGGGTGATGGGGAGCTTTGCCTTGTTCATGTCACTTGGACTCCTGGTGGTGACAAACCTCCCTGAACTCCCTCGAGCTGCAGTGGATTGAGGGTGACAGAGCAGAGGGGGGTGGAGAGCGGGGAGGGCAGAATAAGACTCCCGAGAGCTTCAAAGGATGGAGAACACCACCAACGTGAGGTCAAACAGGGCATGGGCGTGGACATGGCAACCAGAGGCCACAGTGAGGATGCTGTGAGGACAGAGCCAGGGATCACAGCCCTTAAGGCGTGGTGTTATACACAGCAGTGGGTGTGATGTGAAAGCCGACACTCAGAATCCTTCCAGGTGAGTCACAGCTCAAAGGCTGCCAGCCCAGGAGCACGATGGAAGGAGAAATAGAGGCCACCCGCCCCTGCCTGTGCCAGGAGCCACTTGGAATCAAGCCGGGGTGGTGTAGGAGAGAAGAAAACCCGGGAGAGGGGGGTTTCGAACTGGAAAGTGGCTGATTTCTGTCAATCTAAATTAAGAAATTACGCAATTTAACTTTCACCTAAAAGCAACTAGACTACCTTGCCCCAAACTGAGGAGAATCAGAGGCTTGAGGTAGAGATTACGGGCAGTCAGAGAATAAGAACACTATACTTGGGAATACTTGAATTTTTGAAGTTCATATATATAACGTACCTTTAAAGAATTGTTATAACTGAAAATAGGGAGGAATGGTGGAAATCGTGTGTTTTGACCTGGTAATATGTTCTAGCCTCCAGATGAGGCCCCCCGGGGCTGTAACAGCCACCCAGAGACTATACATGAGACAGTCTCTTTTTGCAGATGGAACACAGGAGCTCAGAGAGGCTAAGTCGCAAAGGCTGCACAGCACAGCCAGGATTTGAAGGCATCTGACTCTCAACCTGTCCTATTTCCCTGGTGTTTCACAAGCCTCTCACAACAGGAAGAAACACAAGGGTAACCAGTCGTTCAGATCCCAGGGTACCCCTGTCCCATAGCCGGGGACATAGAGCGGCTTAGGGGACACAGTCGTGCTGGCATCAGAGTGGCCAACATCAGTCCTGGTATTGGGCAGCTGTGAATCTCAGCTGACCCTGGAGAACAGTCTCAGACCATGAACTCACCCGTACTCCATGAGTTTGTATTATTATTTCAAGTAACACATATTAGCGCTTGCTTTAAAGATAACAGCGTTTAAAGTGAGGAGTTTCCAGGAGAAAGGGGGCTTCCCCCACCCCACTCATTTCTCCGTGGAGTGGATTTGGCATAGCCAGTGAGCTGTCCCGTGTTGGTAGTCTCAGTCATTAACCTCTGTCTGAAATACTTAAGTTGTTCTGCTAGAAGAAGGAATGCACCCGAGATGGATGCACAGAGTACTCTTCTCAGCAAAGCAGAAGCAGGTCGGCTTAGGCTGCCACAGAGCAAATGCCTGCCTGGGAATAGCCGTGACTTCCTGCTTTTGCATTCCCTTCTGGGAAAATCTACGCTGATTTTAGGAGGATTGGGCATAGCCAAGGAAGAAAGAGGTAGAACAACCCAAATTAGAATCTGTGGCTGGCTAGAATCCTTCCTGCCCCTGGTAGTCTATAGCTGGGGGCCTAAAGGGGCAGATTTCTGGGCTTCTGCCCAGATACAGGTGGTCCCGGAGTTGAGGAAGAGAGGGGAAGCTCTGGGGCATATAAAGTAGACTAGCCAGAGTGAGGAGAAAGTTTGCATCTGTAGCAAGCAAAGAAGGGCTAAAATTCCTAACACAACGAAGCAAAAGGGTTTGATGCTATATAATCGGAAGGTGTAGTGCTTATGGCATTTAGCGTAGTTACAGTGTAGAAAATAACCTGCTAGCGTAGGGGAATTGCGTAGAGGTACTGGAAGTAAGACTGCTTATCCCTCCTTGTTATTAGCTAACACTTATGTATCTTACTGCGTACCAAGCCCTTGGCAGGGGCTCACCACCCCTTGTTCCGTTTAATTCTCTCCACAGCCCTGTGGGTGGGCACTGTTGGGACCTAGAGAGAAAGGGTCACTTTGCCTGAAGTCACACAAGTGACGCAGAGCCAGGCTGGAGTCTGACCCGTGGGCAAGGTCCTTCGGACTTCATCACTACATTCATACTTAGTACAATAAAGTGAGAAAACGCAGTGTAGAGAAAGCACAGAACTGGGCATCAGAAAACGGATCCAATCCGATCCTTGTCAGCACTGTGGTCTGGAAAGTCCACAGACCCGCTGTCTGTTTCACTTTCCTCATCTGTAGAAGGAGACCGTTCTGAGGGTGAACCGAGCTAGTGTCCACGAAAGTGGTTTGGAGATGCTACCACTTGGGGATGATGACTGTTTAATCAGAAAATAGTCCTCAAGTCAAGTGCCTGCTCTGGACCAGAAACTGTGCTCGGGACTGGGAATACAGCAGAGGGCAAAGCAGACGTGGTCTGTGCCCTCGTGGAGTTTGGCGGAGGGATTGAGCAAGTCTTTTAAATAGAAAAAACGGTATTGGAGGGTGCAACCTCGTCTGGGAGCTCCGAGGTGCAGGCTCTGAGATGGAAGAAAGAGGTGCAGAGGTCAGGGGACACGATGGCAGCAGGTGTGGCGGGGAGAGGGGCCTGTGTGGAAAATCACTGCGGAGGGGAGGGGACGTGCGTGTCCGTGGAGTTGAGGGGGCGCCGATAGAGCCCTAGGCTGGGGAGCTGGTTGACAGGCCCGACCTTGCAGGGCCTCCTAAACAGTGATGGGGAGCCCGCTCCTTACGGAGGAGCAAAAGGAAGACCCCTGTGAGAAGGGTGATCTGAGCAGACTCAACGTTTCCAGAACAGATGGGCAGGGAGACCAAATGGGAAGCTAAGGCTGTGGTCCACACGGGCGTGGATGGTGGTGGCTTGGACCAGCGTGATGGATGTGGAGATGCAGAGATGTCCATGGTGGTGGGAGAGATGTTTAGGAGGTAAGTCGGGTAAGAGTGGTGATGTGTTGGAATAAGGGGTGAGGAAAAGGTAGCCGCCAGGGCTGAGGTCAAGGTCTCTGGCTGGGGAACCACATGAATGGGGTACCACTCACTGAGATGGAAGATGTGATGGGTGGGCTCTGCGGAGGTTCATGGACTGAGTTCTCAGACATGAAGAGTTTGAGGTCCTTTGAGACATCCACTGAAGATGTCCAGTAGGCTGAGTAGAACTGGTGCTCTTGACACCAGTAGATGGTACATGTTGTCTGACTTTTTTTTTTTTTTGCGGTACGCGCGGGCCTCTCACTGCTGTGGCCTCTCCCGTTGCGGAGCACAGGCTCCGGACGCGCAGGCTCAGCGGCCACGGCTCACGGGCCCAGCCGCTCCGCGGCACATGGGATCTTCCCGGACCGGGGCACGAACCCGTGTCCCCCGCATCGGCAGGCGGACTCTCAACCACTGTGCCACCAGGGAAGCCCGCATGTCTGACTTTTAAGAGGAAGTGGCAGGGCATCTCCTGGGGGCCTTCATGGTCTGGGTCCAAAGAGATTCTTCTTTGGTATAAAACACAGTGCCTTTCCTTCCGCAGTTGGCCTCGTTTGTGAGATCAGATGACCACGTGGCACAATGAGAAATTATAAGTCAGTGTGTGACTGATGAGCAGAGCTCGGGGTGTGCTGGAAGTGAGTGCAGAGGCTTCCTGGAAAAACTGATACTCACGCGGGACACACCTGGCAGGCTGAGGGACAGGTGGGAGGGAAGATAGTGGTACACCGACGTGAGCAGGAGAAGAGAGAATAAACACAGCTCTGTGCTGGGACAGGGGCAGCGGGAGCGAGGTGGGAGGCCGACTGAAGATTGCAGCGTATGCATCACAAGACATTGGGTCACGGGGGAGTCCAGCCGCTTAACACAGAGATGTATTTGAAGATGAGACTCGTATTCTTGGAATTGTGACTTTCTATTTCAGTGGCTTCTGGTCTTGTCAAAAGACAGATCAGTCATGGCAAACGGCAAAGCCAAGTTCAAGTGACATGGAAATTGAGTGTGTGTGCATGTTCACGTATGTGTGTTTCTTTCCCACCCTCATGCAAAGCTTCAGGCAGTATCTAATAGCCAGCTTAGTGAAAATGATATTTTAAAATAGATGTGAGGGCCTCAAGGAAATGATGGCTAGTTCCACTCCTAATCTCAACTATTGGGGGCAGCTGGGGTGACCTGTAATCAAACCTGGGGGCCCTGCACTGAGAGGGAATGGACAGCTTTGGAGAGCTAAGGCAGAAATGGAGTAAATGACTATTCTCGAATTTTGGTTCACCTGGAAAAATGTCTTCTGATTTGAATAAAAACATGTGTCGGCACAGGGAGGATGTCTCTTCCCAGGCTTTGGGCTTTGTGTTCCTGCCACACCAGGCCTGCCGGCTCCCCTCACCTCCTTTGGGGGTGGGAACCAGCCCCTGTGATTTCAGAGCCCATCAGAAAGTGTACACACGGGAGCGTAGGAGAGGGCGGCCGAGGGTGTGGGCTCGCCCTCCTGATGTGCTAGGAAGGGAGACCCAGTGACCATAAAATCAGCATCTTCTAGTTCCTTCTGCTTATTACTGTCCAGGGAACCCATCCACAGGCTACTTATAGAGAGGAGGCATTTGTCTAACTTCTGACTGTCCGCTTTCTTCAGTAATAGGGAAACTGACTCATGTGAAACATACAAAGTAGTTCAGGGACAACCACTTTGGGGCCTATTTCAAATAAGTTGACCTATATTGTCTATAATTAAACCTGGAGTGGGATTGCATTTTGAAAAATTCTTTTAAGCTGATTTACCCTTTTTCAGTGCACCACAGCAGAATCCCCAGAGAAAGGGAGAAAAAATGTCTGTGTGTATTTATAAAACATCTCTTTGAGTGAATATATTTTGTGAGAGGAAGACAGCAAGGTGAAACATTACAGCCGAAAGGATAATCTTCTCTTCCGTTGGAAGAGACTTTTTTGTAGTGAAACAAAGTCACGATGGGTTCATTCCATTTACTTATCCAAGTCCAGTGGAGATCCTGTGTTCATTGGACTCTTGATATTCTCCGAAATCTCTGATATAGTCGGGACTTATGCTCCCACTCAATAAAAATACCAGCTTTCTGTAGTCCAGGGTCTGATCTGTTATGTTCTGTCCAGAAGAAAATAGCTTCAGACGCAGAAGCATGTGTGTTCACGCTCTGGGTGCTCTTTCAGCACGTAAGGTGGGAATCCCAACAGTCCAGGAGAAGGGCTCGGCCCAAACTACATTTTGAATTCCCACAGCCTTTAACAGTCTGGGGCCCTGGAGAGCAACAGGACTGAAACATAAGGCCTCAGCTACTTGTGATCGCTGAGGCTCGTATTCCCTGTGGTTTGTTTCCCTTATCTTCGGTCCTGACAACAGCTTGGATACATGAGACCTGTGCAGCCGCAGCTGCCGACATCACTCCGGGCCACACACTGCAGACGGCCAGTGCCGCCGCAAGCACAGCCTGGAAATCGTCCAAACATGGCAGCCCCAGCCAGCAGTGTCCCCACCCAACTCCTGTGTCCGGACTGCCGTAATGTAAGCCACTCCACCTGAGACAGTTATTCCCAGCTGAAGACAGACCACAGCTGCTGCTCAAATAGTACTGGTGACCTGAAAACATCTAACTATAGTTTTCAAAATACGTTTAGGGGGAACCACCATACCAGTTTATAACACTAGTGTTAGGACCAAATTTTAATTCCAATCCCAGTTAGATTCATCCATTCATTTCTGTTTTTTTTTTTTTTTTGCGGTACGCGGGCCTCTCACTGTCGTGGCCTCTCCCGTGGCGGAGCACAGGCTCCGGACGCGCAGGCTCAGCGGCCATGGCTCACGGGCCCAGCCGCTCCGCGGCATGTGGGGTCTTCCCGGACCGGGGCACGAACCCGTGTCCCCCGCATCGGCAGGCGGACCCTCAACCACTGCGCCACCAGGGAAGCCCCATTCATTTCATTTTTCTTCTGGGTCTCCGGTGTGCCAGTCATGCTGCTGGGCCCCCAGGGTCCCTCAGGGAACAAGAGCGACCCTGACTTCCGGGCTACAGTGGGTGAGCGTGAGGTAAAGTATCGGGAGCATCGTAAGGCAGGCTGAAAATGTGTCATCATTTGTAAGAAATACAGGATGATTCTACCAGAATACTCTCCCAGCACATGTTCTTTTATGGTCTGACCCGATCATTTCTGGTTTCATTGTCCCAGTGGTGCCGAGAGTAACTCTTTCAGCCTGTCCCTGTTCTCTGAGGAGCGATGCTTGGAGCAGCCCTGGGTGCTGGGCACCCCACACCCACAGATCACTGAGTTGCCCGCCCTTGTTGCCCAAATGCCCAGGCAGAGAAGGGGTAGGAAATGTAGACATGGCAGAGACAGCCAAGAAGGTCCCAGTTGCTTCCTTCCAGAAGCCTTTTCTTTACTGGTCTTGCTCTTCCCGTCAGAGAAGGGGGCTAGAGAATTCCTTTAGCCCCCTGCCCCATCACACCCACACTGGGCAGGGGCCCCGGTGTTCCCCAGCACTGAAATCTTTAGTGCAGGTGTCCTATTGCCTGGCATTACTGGAGCCCTCCCTCCACTGGGGGCCGTTTGTCCTGTCACCCCAGCTTAGGGGCAGATGAACGGCAGGATGGAGCGGCCATGTGTCAAGTCAATCAGTGACAGAATCACCAGCACCTACACCACCATCTCATCCGGAGGTGAACTGAAGTGAGACATTTTCTTGTTTGCCAGAAGAGGAGAAAGATTCTCTCCCACTGGGAGAAAGACATGATTATTTTAGCTTTCTGATCAAACCTTTCCTTGTATCTTCCCATGCTGGGAAAGGTAAACCAGTAGGAGTGGGTGAAGGATTGGCTGTGAGGTGTGGGGTGCTTAGGAAAGGCGTGTAGGGAGAGCTTGGCTTCCAGTTGCTTAGCTGGGTGGACGGTGATGCCATTTTGCTGAGACTGATGTGGTAACTTCCACAGTCTAAGGAACTGAGGTCCTATCGGTGGCAGTTAGCATTTAAAAATCTTCTTAGTGATATTTACAGCTATCATTATAAAAACTAGAAACTCCGTTAGCCTGTCCCACCTAGAAATAGAGCACATAACCCCTATGTTCGTAGCAGCACTATTCATAATAGCCAAGGCTTGGAAACAACCTAAATGTCCATCAACAGATGTATGGAAAAAGAAGATGTGGTACCTATATACAGTGGATACTACTCAGCCATAAAAAAGAATGAAATAATGCCATTTGCAGCGACATGGATGCAACTAGAGAATGTCATACTAAGTGAAGTAAGTCAGAAAGAGAAAGACAAATACCACATGGTATCACTTATGTGTGGAATCTAAGATATGACACAAA
>RJWK010013557.1:0-38841 GCA_004363435.1 Platanista minor
TGCGGTACGCGGGCCTCTCACTGTTGGGGCCTCTCCCGTTGTGGAGCACAGGCTCTGGATGCGCAGGCTCAGCGGCCATGGCTCACGGGCCCAGCCGCTCTGCAGCATGTGGGATCTTCCCGGACCGGGGCACGAACCCATGTCCCCTGAATCGGCAGGCAGACTCTCAACCACTGTGCCACCAGGGAAGCCCTAGGGAAGCCTTTTTTGATGCCCCCAAACTGAGTTAAATTTTCCTCCTCAATGTTCTCTCCCCTCCCTGGCCTTGCCTTTTTCAGAGTACTTGCCATGCTGCATTGCATTTCTGGGCTAGGAGTATAGAGGAGCAAGGCTTGCTATCCACAAAAGTCTCTTTGGCATGAAAACAATCAAGGCCCACAAGACTCAGGAAGAAACTTTGACCTTCCCCCAACTGCCTAAAAGAATTAGATAGAGAACCTGTTTCAGGAAGGGAGCTATCGTCATAGATAACTATAGTATGAACTATTTGTGTAGACAGAGAGGAACGTAGCAAAGTCTGTGTGTTAAAATTTCTCTCTGGGTCTCATTGTCTCTGCATGACCTACAAACATTTGTTTACCAAACATTTGCTTTTCCATCTCCATGTAAATTGCCTTCCTCCCCTTTGAGGTCCCAAACCACTCCCCTCAACATCCTCTTTTGTATTTAGCTGAAGATGACATTTCAGGTGAGGGTTTCAGCCATTTGGGTGGGTTACTCTGTTTTCCTGGGTTTCACCTTCATATACATGTTAATTAAACTTTTAAAAAAATTTTCTCCTGTTAATCTGTCTCATGTCAATTTAATTCTTGGACCAGCCAGAAGAACCTAGAAGAGTAGAGAAAATTTTCTTCCTGCCCCACAGGGGACCGTATCTAACTCTAGACTGTAAATTCCTTCAAAAGAGATCATGCCACTCCTTTGTATCCCCAGAGCCTAACTTACAGATACACAACTGCAGCTCAAGAGATTTGTTGAGTGAATGAATGAATGTGACTTCTCAAAGAGGGCTGAGATTACGTGTCAAGTGAAATAAAAACACACACCCCTGGATAAACAACAAGGTCCTACTGTATAGCACAGGGAACTATGTTCAATATCCTGTGATAAAACATAATGGAAAAGAATATGGAATATATGTATGTACATATGTATGTATATGTATATATGTATAACTGAATCACTTTGCTGTACAGCAGAAATTAACACAACATTGTAAATCAACTATATGTCAAGAAAATAAAATAAAATAAAACATAAAAATTGTGAGTTAAGCTTTATTTGGGGAACTTAACTGAAGAAAATAGCCTGGGAGACAGCCTCTCAGATCGCAAAGTGTTCTTCACCCAAAGTGAAGAACCTGATAAGAGCTCAATGAGAGATGACCAAAAGCTCTATTTATATAGGCTCTTCCTCAGCTTAAGTCAGCTGAGTTTCTAGATTTCACAGAGTGGGTAAATTATCTATTCATGCCTTGGAATTTGTGCACTGTTTAGAAGATTAGAAATCCAAAGATTTCCCAAAGTTTCCTTTATATTATGCAGAGAACCAGAATTTTTAAGCAAAACCATTGTGACTTTTGTGACCACATAATAGAGAACAATATAAAAAAAAGTGTAAAGCACCCAAAGAGCAAAGTACCTATTTTCTCCTAGATACTGTTTCTGTGGTTTCAGTTACCATCACCATGTGATGAGCCCATAAATGTATTCTTCTCTGTGGATAGGCTACACTCTAGGCGAGAAGAGAAGAGAGCTGAAATGAGCCTTTGATTCAGTTAATTATGATTGCTACTGTAAAAAGTATTTAAAAGAACTATTAAGTTTTAGCTTGTTACTTAATGAAACATCTAAACAAAAGCATCATATTCTGACATTGACATCAATCTCTAACTTATTTACTTAATTTGACCCCAAGCAAAAATTTTCCAGGCAAGTTCCAGATGCTGTTCACCAGCTATTTTCTCCTCACATCTTCGTTATTAAATCCTCATGCCTCATTACTCCAAGCCTGTAATAATTGAGGTCATTGACGAAGGTGTCCTCACTCTGCTAATCCCCAATTATTTTTTCCCAAATTACTAATCTTCAGGGAATATCTCAAACCATCATTTCTATTTCTGAGTCAGAAAAACAAAAAGTGGAGAAAGATATGGATGACAAGGACTCTTGGAACATTAGACTTTAACATGGGCCATGTGACAATCTCTCCTTTACCTGGAAAGAGATAGATTTGATACACTGTCATTGGAAATTCAAGGTGCCCCAAAGCTAGGATTATTTTATTCTCAACACATAACTTTTAAAAACTAAAACAAGATCTGAGGAAAGAGCATGAAGGATGTTTTTGTCTTTGTATCTTTCTCTTTGTTATGAGAATTTTTGTGTACATGTGTTGAGGAGGGGGAAATTTCCCCCTCTACCGTTTTTGCATTCTTGTGGCTGGACTAATAACAAAATTGACACAAGACTGATTAATAGGAGAAAAGGAAACAAAATTTAATTCATGCATATGGTGGACCCATAGAAATGGGACCTAAGAAGTGACCAAAGGAGGCAGCTTTTATATTTTTTAGACAAAGAAACAATAAATTTGTGAGGAATTGACTGGACAAAGAAACTTAGGTTTGGGGTGCCCAGTTAGTAACCTAAACAGAATTTGGGCTGGGGGTAGTAAATTAAAGACGTTGCCAGGTTTGTTTATGCAGGCTTCTCAGCCCCAATTCCCTGTCTCTGGTGATAAGGGTGTCCTTCTACCTCCAGATGAAAAGAGGACACCTTTCACATGAGCCATTTATTACCTGCTTTCAGCGAGACAGAGAGGAGGGTCAGAGTGGTCTTATTGTATTGTCTGTTTCTTAAGTAACTTTAATTCAAAATAATCAATATGCCATTGAGGTACATTTTGAGGCGGCCTGCTCTGAACCCCAACACATGTAATGCTTCAGTTAAAAGAAGCCCACCTTTCAAGGGCCTAAATATAAAAAAATAAAATGTTTTAATCTGGTGTCACATTAGGCATCAAGGTCACTTTACAAGGAAAGAGGCAACTAGGTCATGACAATGGGTCCTGACCATAGATGGACTTTTCAAACTTTGAAGACAATTAAGGCAAGAAATTTCAGCAGCAGGTAGCTTTTGCCCTACTGGAATTCTGCCTGAGACTACCATGTTAGAGCTAATCTAACTCACTATAGGATGGCAGGCCATTTCAGGAGACCTGAGACCTGTCGCTGATAGCCTGTGCCAAACTGCCCGTCTTGTAAGGCCACATTCCCCCCTGGCCAACCTATATGCAGCTAAATGAGTGGGCCCAGCATAACTGACAGAGGAGCCATCCAACCAACCTCCAGAACTGGCATGAGGAATCCTTGCTGTTAAGTCACCAAGTTTCGGGTGGTCAAAACAGATTGGAACAGTTGAGGAAGATATCATGAAACTCAACTAAAAAGAAACAACAGGCCCCAAATGGAGTCATTTATGCTAAGTCCACATCACCAAACCAAGACTTAATACCTAACCTAATTGCTGTCTCAACCCCCTCTGAATGTGACCTTTAACCAGTCAACCTGGAATTGCCTGTCAGCACTAACCGAGGTAATTTGCCCAAGAGGTACTTTCTTTCCCCTTAGGAAGGTGACCCTGCCTGAAACTGCATTCTTTGTTAATAATTTCCTGTTTCTGCCCCCCTTTTTGCCTTTAATAACCTTTCCTTTTCTGTAACTCAAGGGAGCTCCTATCTATTTGCTAGGTGGATGCTGCCTGATTACGAACTGTTTAATAAAGCCAATTTGATCCTTAAATTGACTCCATTGAATTTTTGTTGTTTAACAACATGTACAAAACTAGACTCAATTTTCTTGACTTACAGAGTCCACTTTTTCTAGTAATGGTGCCTTCATTTCTATTCCATTGTGTCTTGAAACAGAGGCATGCTTTTCCCTTCATTTTCTTTATTTCCCTCTCTAATGTACAGTGTGCAAGTCTCATTAATTCTTCCTTAATAATTTCCTGCTCCATTTTCCCTTCTTTTAACACTGTTACCATGTTTATGTTAATTTAATAACTAAAGCACAGCAATGATTCTTTGTTTTTGATCTTTAGCAGTTCAGTTTATCCTGAATCCTCATGGAGTTGTCATTGTAGTAAAATATTGCTCTAATTATGCTTCTTTCCTCCAAAAAAACCTTAAATGTCTTCCTTTGCTGACACAACACTGTTCTTACTCCTTCACTTTATTGATTGAATCACCTCCCTCCCAATTCTGGTAGCCATGTGTATTCCTGGGCATAACCTATCTTTCTTCCAAGCTTTCACTTTTCTCCAAAACCCCCAATTCCAGCCCAATAACACTAGTTATTATTTCTACACTATTCCCTAAGCATTCTTTCTTCAGTACTTTTGCTCTTCCCTGACCACTCTCAAATTCTTTTTTAACTCCTTTAATATTTTGTCCAAACCATGCAATTAACACCCACTATATAGGCATTTATTATTGTTACATTTTTCATATGTAATAAATGTTCTAACCACACACCTAAACTGCAAACTTCTGGAGATCAAGGTGAATACCTCAGACCTTGTATAAGGATAAAGTGTTGTCAGAGTAAAGAGTGATCAGTAAAGAGTAACTGATACTGAAGGAAGCAGTGTAGGTGGGCAGAGAAAGGGCGTTTGAGAGGAACAAGAGGAACAATAGAAAATGCACCGCTTGTTCCAGAGACTGGAAATATGATATCAAATAAAGGGTCAATTTAATTCCTTAACAACAACAACAAAAGCAAGGCTCAGCTATTCTTCTTCCCCTTGCTTACTTTTCTCCAAGGCACAAGTGTGGTCATTTTTGCCTCGGGACTGTTACACTTGTGGAAAATATAATCACCAAAATAGAATTTTAAAATTACTTTGTTGTTTGCAAGAGCCGTGTTACAGGAAGGAAAGAGAGGGAGGGTTCACGAACTGTAGGCAAATTACCACCATACCCCAGTTCCTTAACATATAAAATTACAGGATCTATTTTATCCACCCCACCCCCACCCCCGCCATCCCCCAGAGTCGCCTTGTGGTTAGCAGGGGGAAATGCCTCCTACACCCAGCAGGGTGGAGGAAGGGAGGGCCCTGTAGTCAAAAGTTCCTGAGAGCTCTTTAAAATGGGAGCTGTTTGTATACATTTGCGGGGTTTTCTTTTTTTTTTTTTTTTTTTTTTTTTGCGGTACGCGGGCCTCTCACTTTTGTGGCCTCTCCCGTTGCGAAGCACAGGCTCCGGACGCGCAGGCTCAGCGGCCATGGCTCACGGGCCCAGTCGCTGCGCGGCACGTGGGATCTTCCCGGAACGGGGCGTGAACCCATGTCCCCTGCATCGGCAGGCGGACTCCCAACCACTGCGCCACCAGGGAAGCCCGGGGTTTTCTAATTTTTAACTTTAAAAAATTTAAAAATTTTTTGGCCATGCTGTGCAGCATGAGGGATCCTAGTTCCCCAACCAGAGATCGAACCCATACTCCTTGCAGTGGAAGGGCAGAGTCCTAACCGCTGGACCTCCAGCGGAGTCCCTATCTGCATATATTCGAAAGGGTCACACAGCTGGTCCAGTAAAACACTCAGGAACCACCATTTACTTCTCTAACAACCGATACGAAGTGCTGTAACCATTCAACAAACTCATTTATTCAACAAATATTCTCCGAGTACTAGAGAACATTTGAGATAAACACTGTTCTAGAGGAAACATGCCTCACAATAAACAATATACACAAATCATATACACAGTTTTATGAAAGAGTAGGGAAATACATATACCATGAGAATACTGATCAAAAGACAGCTGGTCTAGCAATATTAATATAAATGAAATACACTTTCATACAAAAAAATATTACTAGCAGTTCACTTGTAATGTTGAAATGATCATCAGGAAGACATCACAATTTTGTTTCTGTATCCTCTGAATAACAGCCTCAATACATATAAAGCAAAAAAGTTGACTGAACTGTAATGGAAAATAAATAAATCCACATTCTTAATAGATTATTGTGGAGAAGCTAATTTCTTTACCATCCCCTCTCTCCCTAAATCTTTGCATTGCGTATTCCTCTCCTTTTTTCCTGATGTTATCTTCTTAGAGAGTTAGTTTCAAGTTATTCTATTTAAAAGAATGCCTCCGTATTATTCTTTTTTTAATTAAATTATTCTATAATTTAGACAGTAAATATGGTCTATTTTTGCTTCTTTCCAATAGAATGCATTTGGTCACATTTTTTTTTAATACGGCAGGTTCTTAATAGTCATCAATTTTATCCACATCAGTGTATACATGTAAATCCCAATCGCCCGATTCATCACACCACCACCCCAGCCCCCGCCGCTTTCCCCCCTTGGTGTCCATACGTTTGTTCTCTACATCTGTGTCTCAATTTCTGCCCTGCTAACCAGTTCATCTGTACCATTTTTCTAGGTTCCACAAATATGCATTAATATACGATATTTGTTTTTCTCTTTCTGACTTATGTCACTCTGTATGACAGTATCTAGATCCATCCACATCTTAACAAATGAACCAATTTCGTTCCTTTTTATGGCTGAGGAATATTCCATTGTATATATGTACCACATCTTCTTTATCCATTCGTCTGTCAATGGGCATTTAGGTTGCTTCCATGACCTGGCTATTGTAAAAAGTGCTGTAATGAACACTGGGGTGCATGTGTCTTTTTGAATTGTGGTTTTCTCTGGGTATATGCCCAGGATTGGGATTGCTGGAACATATGGTAATTCTATTTAGTTTTTTAAGGAACCTCCATACTGTTCTCCATAGTGGCTGTATGAGTTTACATTCCCACCAACAGTGCAAGAGGGTTCCCTTTCCTCCACACCCTCTCCAGCATTTGTTGTTTGTAGATTTTCTGATGAAGCCCATTCTAACTGGTGTGAGGTGACACCTCATTGTAGTTTTGATTTGCATTTCTCTAATAATTAGTGATGTTGAGCAGCTTTTCATGTGCCTCTTGGCCATCTGTATGTCTTCTTTGGAGAAATATCTATTTAGGTCTTCTGCCCATTTTGGGATTGGGTTGTTTGTTTTTTTAATATTGAGCTGCATGAGCTGATTATATATTTTGGAGATTAATCCTTTGTATGTTGATTCATTTGTAAATATTTTCTCCCATTCTGAGGGTTGTCTTTTCATCTTGTTATGGTTTCCTTTGCTGTGCAAAAGCTTTGAAGTTTCATTATGTCCCATTTGTTTATTTTTATTTCCATTACTCTAGGAGGTGGATCAAAAAAGGGATCTTGCTGTGATCCATGTCAAACAGTGTTCTTCCTATGTTTTCCTCTAAGAGTTTTATAGTTTCTGGTCTTATATTTAGGTCTCTAATCCATTTTGAGTTTATTATTGTGTATTGTGTTAGGGAGTATTCTAATTTCATTCTTTTATGTATAGCTGTCCAGTTTTCCCAGTACCACTTATTGAGGAGACTGTCTTTTCTCCATTGTATATCCTTGCCTCCTTTGTCATAGATTAGTTGACCATGGGTTTGTGGGTTTATCTCTGGGCTTTCTATCTTGTTCCATTGATCTATGTTTCTGTTTTTGTGCCAGTACCATATTGTCTTGATTACTGTAACTTTGTAGTACAGTCTGAAGTCAGGGAGTGTGATTCCTCCAGCTCCGTTTTTTTCCCTCAAGACTGCTTTGGCTATTCAGGGTCTTTTGTGTCTCCATACAAATTTTAAGATTTTTTATTCTAGTTCTGTAAAAAATGCCATTGGTAATTTGATAGGGATTGCATTGAAACTGTAGATTGCTTTGGGTAGTATAGTCATTTTCACAATATTGATTCTTCCAATCCAAGAACATGGTATATCTCTCCATCTGTTTGTATCATCTTTAATTTCTTTCATCAGTGTCTTATAGTTTTTTTTCATAAAGATCTTTTGTCTCTCTAGGTAGGTTTATTCCTAGGTATTTTATTCTTTTTGTTGCAATGGTAAGTGGGAGTGTTTCCTTAATTTCTCTTTCAGATTTTTCATCATTAGCACATAAGTATGCAAGAGATTTCTGTGCATTAATTTTGTATCATACAACTTTATCAAATTTCTTGATTAGCTCTAGTAGTTTTCTGGTGGCATCTTTAGGATTCTCTACGTATAGTATCATGTCATCTGCAAACAGTGACAGTTTTACTTCTTCTTTTCCAAATTGTACCCCTTTTCTTTCTTTTTCTTCTCTGAGTGCCGAGGCTAGGACTTGCAAAACTATGTTGAATAATAGTCGTGAGAGTGGACATCCTTGTCTTGTTCCTGATTTTAGAGGAAATGGTTTCAGTTTTTCACCATTGAGAATGATGTTTGCCGTGGGTTTATCATATATGGCCTTTATTATGTTGAGGTAGGTTCCCTCTATGCCCACTTTCTGGAGAGTTTTTATCATAAATTGGTGTTGAATTTTGTCAAGAGCCTTTTCTGCATCTATTGAGATGATCATATGGTTTTTATTCTTCAGTTTGTTAATATGGTGTATCACATTGATTGATTTGCGTATATTGAAGAATCCTTGCATCCCTGGGATAAATCCCACTTGATCGTGGTGTATGATCCTTCAAAGGTGTTGTTGAGTTGTGTTTGCTAGTATTTTGTTGAGGATTTTTGCATCTATATTCATCAGTGATATTGGCCTGTAATTTTCTTTTTTTGTAGTATCTTTGTCTGGTTTTGGTAACAGGGTGATGGTAGCCTCATAAAATGAGTTTGGGAGTGTTCCTTCCTCTGCAATTTTTTGTAAGAGTTTGAGAAGGATGGGTGTTAGCTATTCTCTAAATGTTTGATATAATTCACCTGTGAAGTCATCTGCTCCTGGACCTGTGTCTTTTGGTTGGAGCAGTTAATCCATTCACTTTTAAGGTAATTATCGATATGTATGTTCCAATGACCATTTTCTTAATGGTTTTGGGTTTGTTTTTGTAGGTCCTTTTCTTCTCTTGTGTTTCCCACTTAGAGAAGTTCCTTTAGCATTTGTTGTAGAGCTGGTTTGGTGGTGCTGAATTCTCTTAGCTTTCACTTGTCTGTAAAGCTTTTGATTTCTCCATCGAATCTGAACGAGATCCCTGCTGCGTAGAGTAATCTTGGTTGTAGGTTCTTCCCTTTCATCACTTTAAATATATCATGCCACTCCCTTCTGGCTTGTAGAGTTTCTGCTGAGAAATCAGCTGTTAACCTTATGGGAGTTCCCTTGTATGTTATTTGTCATTTTACCCTTGCTGCTTTCAATAATTCTTTGTTTAATTTTTGCCAATTTGATTACTATGTGTCTCGGCGTGTTTCTCTTTGGGTTTATCCTGTATGAGACTCTCTGCACTTCCTGGACTTGCGTGGCTATTTCCTTTCCCATGTTAGGGAAGTTTTCGCCTATAATCTCTTCAAATATTTTCTTGGGTCCTTTCTCTCTCTCTTCTCCTTCTGGGATCTGTATAATGCGAATGTTGTTGCATTTAATGTTTTCCCAGAGGTCTCGTAGGCTGTCTTCATTTCTTTTCATTCTTTTTTCTTTATTTTGTTATACAGCAGTGAATTTCACCATTCTGTCTTCCAGGTCACTTATCTGTTCTTCTGCCTCAGTTATCCTGCTATTGATTCCTTCTAGTGTAGTTTTCATTTCAGTTGTTGTATTGTTCATCTCTGTTTGTTTGTTCTTTAATTCTTCTAGGTCTTTGTTAAACATTTCTTGCATCTTCTCGATCTTTGCCTCCATTGTTTTTCCGAGGTCCTGGATCATCTTCACTATCATTATTCTGAATTCTTTTTCTGGAAGGTTGCCTATCTCCACTTCATTTAGTTGTTTTTCTGGGGTTTTATCTTGTTCTTTCATCTGGTACATAGCCCTCTGCCTTTTCATCTTTATCTTTCTGTGAATGTGGTTTTTGTTCCACAGGCTGCAGGATTATAGTTCTTCTTGCCTCTGCCCATTTGTCTTCTGGTGGATGAGGCTATCTTAGAGGCTTGTGCAGGTTTCCTGATGGGAGGGACTGGTGGCGGGTAGAGCTGGGTGTTGCTCTGGTGGGCAGAACTGAGTAAAACTTTAATCCCCTTGACTGCTGATAGGTGGGGCTAGGTTCTCTCCCTGTTGCTTGTTTGGCCTGACGCAACCCAACGCTGGAGCCTACCAGGGCTCTTTGGTGGGGCTAATGGCAGACTCTGGGAGGGCTCACACCAAGGAGTACTTTCCAGAACTTCTGCTGTCAGTGTCCTTGTCCCCACGGTGAGTCACAGCCACCCCCTGCCTCTGCAGGAGACCCTCCAACACTAGCAGGTAAGTCTGGTTCAGTCTCCTATGGGGTCACTGTTCCTTCCCCTGAGTCCCAATGCTCACACTACTTTGTGTGTGCCCTCCAAGAGTGGAGTCTCTGTTTCCCCCAGTCCTGTCAAACTCCTGCAGTCAAATCCCAGTAGTCTTCTAAAGTCTGATTCTCTAGGAATTCCTCCTCCCATTGCCGGACCCGCAGGTTGGGAAGCCTGATGTGCAGCTCAGAACCTTCACTCCAGTGGGTGGACTTCTGTAGTATAAGTGTTCTCCCATCTGTGAGTCACCCACCCAGCAGTTATGGGATTTGATTTTGCTGTGATTGTGCCCTTCGTACCATCTCACTGTGGCTTCTCCTTTGTCTTTGGATGTGCAGTATGTTTTTTGGTGAGTTCCAGTGTCTTCCTGTCAATGATTATTTACAGCAGCTAGTAGTGGCTCTGGTGTTCTCACAAGAGGCAGTGAAAGCATGTCCTTCTACTCCGCCCCTCTCTATAATTCTTTATTGTATATATAGTTGTCTGAGTTTACAGAATTCATTTACTTACTTATTAATTTCTTCACTACTGAAATGTATCCCATGAGGGCAAAGATATGTTTCTCGTTCACCATGAAATCTCTGGTTCCCTAAACAGTTTCTGCCACTAAACATATTTGTTGAATAAATGAATAACTAAACAATGGTTAACAATTTTTGGATACTTCTGTGTTCTAGGAACTTTAAATGTGTTATTTTAATTCTCCCAACAATCCTTAATTTTACAGAAATCCTTAATTCTCACAGAGTGAGTAATTTACTCAGTCTCACACAGTTAGTAAATGACAGAATTAAGATTTTTTTTTAATTAAAAAAAATTACCTATTTATTTATTTTTTGGCTGTGTTGGTCTTCATTGAAGTGCACGGGCTTCTCACTGAGGTGGCTTGTCTTGTTGCAGAGCACGGGCTTTAGGTGCGCAAGCTCCAGTAGTTGTGGCACTCGGGCTCAGTAGTTGTGGCTCGCAGGCTCTGGAGTGCAAGCTCAGTAGTTGTGGCACATGGGCTTAGTTGTTCCGCAGCATATTGGATCTTCCTGAACCAGGGCTCGAACCTGTGTCGCCTGCATTGGTAGGTGGATTCTTAACCACTGTGCCACGAGGGAAGTCCCAGAGTTAAGATTTGAATCCAGGGATATTGTCTTCTTGCAAGTCCTTGGCAGTCCATTGAACTTGGGAATCCACCAAAAGCTCTTCTTACACAGTGGTACAACAGTTTATTCATTCAATAAAAATGTGTTGAATTGCCTACGGTGCGTAATGTGCCAGATATGCAATGATGAGGCAGAAATGGACAGTGTTTGATTTCAAGGGGCTTATGTAGTATTAGGGCAAAGACTTTAAACAGCTACTTGCATAATTAATTATTTAGTTACACTTATTTCAGTGTCAGAAGGGGTAACTTAAAGTACTGTGACACTACACCACAGGAGACAGTAACCTAATCTGGGAATTCAGGGAAGGTTTCTCTGAGGAAGTGACATTTAGTGTGAAACTGATTCCTACTCATCTTTCAGATTTCAACCTAGATGTCATGAGCACCCCAGACACAGGATGATAATTCATGGTAGAAGAAACTTTAAAAGAAAACTTGTATTAATTGTATGTATTTCTTGTAAGGGCAAAATAAATTTCTCTTCTCTTCTAGGTTCTTTGGCTGTTCTAATAATTAAGACAGAATAACAGGAGAGAAACACTTTTAAATACATATGTACAGGAGCCCCTCAGAGACAATGAGACTCAAAGCAGTTCAGGAAATTGAGGCTTATATACCATCCTGAGCTGAGGAGAAGGGGGTAGAGGTCTGGGGCTTCAAAGGGGAGGAAGACAAGTCACAGGAAGGTGAGAAGAGTGGATGTTTGGTAATCAGATATTTGCCCCACCATGAAGGTAAATCTTTCAGATAGAAAAGTTATCTCTGGTAATAGCTCTCTCTCTGGGCCAGGCCCCCTATCTAAATTCTTTTAGACAGTTAAGCGAGAGAGAAAAGTTTTTCTTGAATCTGCTGGATCTTGATTGCCTTCAGCTCAAAATAATCCACATATGCAGAGGGACATGTTTTGGGGTGGTGTATTCTGCTTCCCTTCACTCCAAAATACAAAGAGTTAAAATAGCTAGGACTCTGTTATTATGCCTAAGAAACTTGATAATATTATCAAATTTCCGGTCAAAGTTAAAATTTTCCTGATTGTTTCAGAAATGTTCTTGCAGTTGATTTGTTAACATAAGGATCCAATTAAGATTCATACACTACATTTGGTAGAATTGCTTCTTAAATCGTTTAAAGTATGTGACATTTTGTCACCTTTTTTTTTTTTAAACAATATGTTTGTTGGAGAAATTGTTCTGGAGACTTGCCCTTAATTTCAGATTTTCCTGATTGCAGTCCCATGATGTTATTTAACATGTTCCTTTGTCCCCTGTATTTTCTGTAAAACTGGTAATTAGGTATAGAGATTTGATCAGATTCAGGTTCAATTTCTTTTGGCAGAAATACTTCATAGGTGTTGTATACATCCTACGGTATCAAATCAGGGGACATATAAGCCTAATTGTCTCTCCTTTTGTGATGTCAGGAGCCATTGATCACCATTGCATAAATCCAGGATTTCATTAGGGTTTGCAATCTGGTAATATTTTTGTTGTTGTTGTTGTGGTGGTGGTGGTGGTACGCGGGCCTCTCACTGCTGTGGCCTCTCCCATCGCGGAGCGCAGGCTCTGGACGCGCAGGCTCAGCGGCCATGGCTCACGGGCCCAGCCGCTCTGCGGCATGTGGGATCCTCCCAGACCGGGGCACAAACCCGCGTCCCCTGCATCGGCAGGCAGACTCTCAACCACTGAGCCACCAGGGATGCCCCTGTTGTTGTTTTTTAACTTTTTAAAATTGAAGTATAGTTGATGTAAAATACTGTATGTTACATGTGTACAATATAGTGATTCACAATTTTTAAAGTTATACTCCATTTATAGTTATTACAAAATATTGGCTATATTCCCCATGTTGTGGAATGTATCCTTGTAGATTACTTTATACCTAGTAGTGTGTACCTCTTAATCCCCTACTCTTATATTGTTCTTCCTCCCTTTCCTCTCCCCACTGGTAACCACCAGTTTGTTGTCTATATCTGTGAGTCTGCTTCTTTTCGGTTATATTCACTAGTTTGTTGTATTTTTTAGATTCCACATATAAGAGATATCATACAGCATTTGTCTTTGTCTGACTTATTTCACTTAGCACAATGCCCTCCAAGTCCATCCATGTTGCTGCAAATGGCAAAATTTCATTCTTTTTATGGCTGCGGTTTTCCATTGCGTACGTATACACACACACACACACACACACACACACACACACACACCCCACATCTTCTTTATCCATGCATCTGTTGGGACACTTAGATTGCTTCCATATCTTGGCACTTGTAAATATTGTTATGAACATTGGGGTGCATGTATCTTTTCAAATTAGAGGTTTTTTTTTTTTTTTCTGGTATATACCCAAGAGTGGAATTGTTGGGTCATATTGACAGTTCAATTTTTAGTTTTTTGAGAAACCTCCATACTGTTTTCCACAGTGGCTATACCAAGCCCAATTTATTGATACATTCCCAACAACAGTGTACAAGGCTTCCCTTTCTCCACTACCTCATCTACATTTGTTATTTGTGTTCTATTTGTTGATACACATTCTGACAGGTGTGAGGTGATATCTCATTGTGTTTTTTTTTTAATTGAAATATAGTTGATTTACAATGTTGTATTAGTTTCTGGTGTTCAGCAAAGTGATTCATATATAGTTTACATATATATATATATAAACTATAATGGAAAAGAATATATACATATAAAGAATATATATATATATATAAAGTATATATATATATTCTTTTCCATTATAGTTTATTACAAGACATTGAACATAGTTCCCTGTTCTATACAGTGCAGACTGGTAATATTTTAATATTACTATTCCTTCTTCAATTATGAACTGGAATACATCTCTATAGAGAAACTTTCCCTTATAAACTATTCCCTCAGGTTATCCTGCACACATTCTTTGTTTAGTTTCTGTCTTCAGAATAATGTGTTGGTTTCCTAGCATTCTCCAAAGGGAACAATGAGGCTTTTTATTCTATTGTTGTAAATATCACTATGACTTTTACAAATTTGAAATGTTCCAATAAAATATATATACATTGATGTGGTCCAAGAATAAATGTATGTATATTACATACATGTATACAACACCTATAGTATTACTAAAAATTTGATCACAGAAAACAGATTAAGATTTCTTTGCAGTTATTTTTGTCCTTAGGATACTTCCCAGTGGGGATATACAGATAAATTCCTATGTTGTGAAGACATTTGGAATAATTTTTTTCTATGTGATTAATCTGCCATCTTTCTACATAATTAGGTTTATTTATTTTACTTCGATTTCAATTATTTTTTAAATTTTACTTTGCTTTAAACTTACATATTTCCAAAGTCTATGCTACAAAACAGGGTACTTTTTTGAAAAGATTAGCTTCTTTCCTATCTCACACACCCTGTCTTTTCATGATGGGCATATATGTTGTTCTTAGTCTTTTGCTGTTACAAAGAGTGTTATCATTTATAGCCTTGTGCATTCAACTTTCTGTGTTTCTGTTAGTGTTTCTTTGGGATAGGTTTCTGGAAGTGAGAGTTTTGGGTCAACACAAATCCATTTGTACTTGTCCTGAATATCACCACGTTCTCCTCCATGTCGGTTATGTAATTTTGCATTCCCACCAGCAACGTATGGTAATATCTGCTTCCCCACAGCCTTGCCAACAGAGTATGTTGTCAAGCTTGTGGGATTTTCTCCATCGGATATGCAAGAAATGGCAACTCATAATGGTATTAATTTGCATCTTTTTTTTTTAATTATGAGCAGCTTTCTATATGGTCAAGGATCATGTTATTTTTTTTTTCTGTGAACCATCTTTCTATATTTCTTAACCATTTTTCAAAAGCTCTTTTAGATGTTCTTTATACATCAGGGATAGTGCTCCTTTGTGATACAAATTCCAACTATTATTATGTGAGGAACATGTACGATTTTTCCTTTTCCATACAGCTATTCAGTTATCCCAACATCAGTCATTAAGAAATGGAACATGGCATTGTTTTGCAGCTGAAAGGGGACCAATGTAGTTGGAATAGGTCATTGGGAGAGTCATGAAAATAAAGCTAATAAAGTTGGTAAGGGGTAGATTACATAAAATTTACAGTACAGATTAGAAATTTTTATTTTTATCTTGGTAGCAGTAGATAGACACTGAGGAGTAGTATATGTCAGGGGGTTTTTGAGCAAGCTTCCCTTGGCTGGGGGTGGTGGCAGTGGGTCAATTTCTTTACCCAAGTTGGAGGCAAGACAAGCCACAGAGGTTAAGTAGTAGCAAAGGTCCCAAGGTATGTAGTTGAATTTATACTTGGAATATTTATTCAAATCCCAACATATTTAGTATTAAAAGACATGTAGTTGACTTTCCTTGTTCCAGTATGGTTCCCATAGGTATTGCTAAAATTTCAACTGGATGCATCTGAATTTCAGTAGCTGTCTGCATGGATGGTGCCTGTAATGTGTGAAGCTACTCCCTCCTGTGGGAAGCAACTCCACCTACAGCAGGTCTAGAAATCCCTTATGCAACTGTCTGGAACAGAGTGCATAGGCATCGTATCACAGTGGGCTGTACAGGGATACTAGCCATAGATTCGGCTCACTTCTCTTCTTCCCATCAATTGCAGTAATTACTAACTGCCCCCACTTGTTAGCACCCCTCCTCTAAATAGTCCACAGTGAGTTCAGCTTGGAAGCTGAATCTTGCTCAAGACACATTTAGTAAATATATATCTCTAGCTTTACTTTTTAAGGTACATTGTATACGTTATTGGACAGCCCCTCTAACAAAACGAAAATATTGGAAGTTAATAAAGGGGTTGGGAAATTATGTATCAGTGTAATCCAGTCAATGTTATAGTCAGTGTCTTTGTGCAGATAATGGCCTATAGCAGCGGTCCCCAACCTTTTTGGCACCAGGGACCGGTTTCGTGGAAGACAGTTTTTCCACGGACAGGGGGTGGTGGGGTGGGACGGTTCAGGCTGTAATGTGAGCGATGGGGAGCGATGGGGAGTGGCAGATGAAGCTTCCCTCGCTGGCCTGCCGCTCACCTCCCACTGGGCGGCCGGGTTCCTAACAGGCCTCTGACTGGTACCGGTCTGCAGCCTGGGGGTTAGGGACACCTGGCCTATAGGATCCTAAAAACTCTCTTAGTGCCACCTAACTGGCAAAGGAAAAATAATGTAAATACAATATTGAGTTAAAACTTTTAAGGGTCAGGTTTATAACTTGTAATGAACTGAGTGAATTGGGATCTATTTCAGTTTGTATATACTGAAATGAAACAATTCATTTGAAAAACAATCCCCTTGAAATGGAACAATCTACCACTAGGTGATAGGGTTAACACAGGTGGAGAATCATGGTTTGACTTGAAACAAACCCAACAAGGCAAAAGTTAAATAAAAAACCCACTTCTGACTAATGCCCTTCTCTTTAAGTTCTGAACATTTTTACTTTCTTATGAAGAAAAGGGTCTGACAAGAATAAAGGGGTGTCACCTGGTCTTTGGCAAAAAATTCCCCTAAAATAGAGTGATGCAAATATATTCGCTATTTAAAAACATCACTTTGGCTGCTTCACGGTGAATGGATTAGAGGAAAGCAAGAGTGGAAGTGGGGATACCAGTCATCCAGGTGATAAACAATGGAGGAAAGTAGATGGATTTGAGAGATGTTCAGGAGTTGTAAACCGTAGGACTTGGTGATTCACTGGATGTCAACGGTAAGGAAGAGGAAGAGTCAAAGGTAATTGTCAACTGTGGCTAGACTTTTCCAGATAGACCTTAAGTACACAGAAATGGAAAATCTCTCAGCTTTGCAGTACAGACACTAATAAAGGGAGCTTGTCCTGGTGCTGGCACGATAAGAAAGTCAAGGCCTTTAGCCTGCTTATTACACTTGCATGACGTGGCTCACTGAGTGCACTGTTGGTTACTGACACAAAGCAATGGGTTCCACTTTAATAATCTAACAATCTGGAGCACATCTTACTCAATGTGGTGAGGATGCCCACCATCCACTGGGCTTGGCTTTATGAGATTCAAGGAAACCAATGGGAAGATGAGCCCACCTAGTTGCCTGTTTGGCTCATTTTTATTCTTTATGCAGCTGATTGGCTGCTTTAGAAGTAAATCAATGCAAAAGTAACTGAACCGAGTGCGAGTTGTCATTTGTATCTACCCTCAGTCTTAAACCAGTGAGTCTCTGGCTTGAAAACTTGACTAGGCATCCAGTTACGCTACTGTTTGAGATGGGGACCATAGTGGAGGAGAACTGGGCCTTTTATTTTGCTGCTGTTGTTGTAACTGCTGTCGCTGCAGCTGTGTGAGAGGTAAAGAAAATAAATTCCGTTTTGGATGTGTTGACTTTAAGGTCACTTTGATATTCCAAATGGAAATAGGAACTAGGCAGTTGTATATATGGGTCCAGATCCCAGAAGAAAGTTGTGGGCTAAAGATAAAAATGTGAGAATCCTTAGCCAAACAGATAGAAATGGAAATTATGAACATGAATGAGATTACCTAGGGAGAGAGTATAGTCAGAAGAGGAACAAGAACGGGACTCTGAGAGAAACACGTTATTTGTCAAGGACAGAGAGCAGGCTGAGAAGACAGATGTGTATAGCAGAATAGGTAAGAGAAGCTTGGGAGACTGTTTCAAGGGGAACGTGATCAACTGTCAAATGCTACTGAGAGTCATGTAAAATGCAAACTGTCCACTGGATTTAGCGAGCAAAGTTTATTGATGGCCTTAAGCGAAAGCTGTTTTGGTATAGCGGTGGTAGCTAAAGCCAGATAGAAATAGTTTTAGGAGTGCCTGGGAGGTGAGGAGAGGACACCAAATATAGACAACCCTTGAGAAACTTAACTTTGAGGGGATGGAGAGAGATTAACAGATTTTAGGAAGCCAGGAAAGGAGAGAGCAAAGTAGTAATAGTATATGTGCTAAATGTTACGTAAGTTTAATTCCACAAACATTTGTTGATCACATGAGGGGCACAGGGCAGGGAACTGAGAATTGCAAGATGAGAGAGTAGAAAGCTGTCCTTCCCCTCAAGGTGCTCAAAGTTGAATAGGGGAGAGACAGCTAAATAATTATGTATAAGGACAGTGCAATAGCACATGTGCTAGATACAGTGGTAGCATAGTATGTTTATTACGAAGGAGAACAGGGAAGACATTTGAAGCCACGTTTAAACTGAGTTATGAATTCTTAATTGTTTTCTCAGATGACTATGAGAAAGGTATTCCAAGAAGAGAGAAAAGCATCACTAACCGGAAAACTGCACACAGCCTTTAAAGAATATGGGTTCTTGGAATGGCATTGTCTAGATATAAATCCTGCCTCCAAAATTACCAGCTCTGTGACTTTGGGTAATGACCATACCTTTGCCAAGCCTCAACTTCCTCATCTATAAAATGAAAGCTGATAATTCCTTTGTCAGATTTTTAGGGAGGCATAAAAGCTGAGATGCACTGAATTCAGCAGCTGGTACCCAGTAAATATTCAATATACATTAGCTCCTGTTATTACTGTAGGATCTAAAATGCAAAAAGTGTGGCAAGGTATGAAGCTAAAGAAGGTAATCAGGAACCAGATCATGATGGATTTGTCAGGAAATTCAGCATTGTTCCCAGCACTAATGAAAAGAAACTGGTGCAATTATTAGAAGACAAACTGAAGTCAGGCTTAATTCTACCAAAAAAAAAAAAAATCTTCAGGAAGCATCTTAATTATAATCTCCTGTTGATGAAGCCTAAGGTAACAGCTATGTACAAGTACCTCTCAGGCTACTAATTAGGAGGCTGAACTGCTAACCTCTAACTGTGCAATTTGCGATTTTTTTTTTTTTTTTTACATTACAACATCTTGTAACACAATGCATTATTTTTCATTAAGATTGTTGCTAAACTTCAGTTTTCTAATTTTTCTCTTTATATTTTTTGGTATTTAAAAAGAAAAACTGGTAGTATGGCAATGCTTTGATTTCAGTAAACAAGCTCTTTCACCTCTACCACAAAAACAAAACAAAACACACTAGGATTAACTGATCATGTACTATAGCTGACCTTGAGAGTATGGTAAGGGCATTTTTAAGTGTAGAGTTAGACTCTATAAAAAAAACTGCAGGTAGATCTAAGGAAATTTGCATTGGAACTGTGGTCTCTATCCTTTTGTCATAGTTTGTATGGATAAAGGTTTCTCGAGTCCAAAAAGTCAGTGGTTTCTCTTTTAGATTTTTATTTTGAGGTAGTTCAACTTCTCACTTATGTAAGCAATATTCCTTCTGTAGAAGAAATTTTTGCTTTGAAAAGATAATTCTGGGTCACCACTGCCTAGAGTACTTAATTTAACCTGTTGAGTAATTTTTTTTTTTATTGAGGTAAGATTGGTATGTAACATTACATTAATTTCAGGTTTATGACATAATGATTTGATATATGTATACGCCACAAAGTGATCAACACAGTAAGTCTAGTTACCATCCATACAATTGACCACTTTCACCCATTTTGCCCACCCCCAACTGTCTTCTCCTCTGGTAACCACCAATCTTTTCTCTGTATCTATGAGTTTAGTTTAGGTTTGTCTGTTCATTTGTTTTCTTCTTTAGATTCCACATGTAAGTGAAATCATATGGTATTTGTCTTTCTCTGACTTATATCACTTATGATACCCTCAAGTTCCATCCATGTTGTCACAAATGGCAAGATTTCCTTGTTTTTTTTAATGGCTAAGTAGTATTCCACTGTATATACATACACCACATCTTCTTTATCAATTCACCTATCAAGGGACACTTAGGTTGCTTCCATATCTTGGCTATTTCGTAAATAATGTTGCAATTCAAATGCATACATCTTTTCAAATTAGTGTTTTTGTGTTCGGCAAATACCAACAAGTGGAAGAGCTGGACCATATAGTAGTTCTATTTTTAATTTTTTGAGGAACTTCCATGTTTTCCACAGTGGCTGCACCAATTTACACTCCCAACAACAATGTACAAGTGTTCTCTTTTCTCCACATTCTTTCCAACACTTGTTAAACTTTGTCTTTTTGATAGTAGTCATCCTAATGGGTGTCTTATTTCTTTCACCACTGTCTTATAGTTTTCAGTATACAAGTCTTTCACCTTGTATTAATTTATTCCTAGGTATTTTATTCTTTTTGATACAATTATAAATGGGATTGTTTTCTTAATTTCTCCTTCTGATAGTTGGTTATTAAAGAAGGCAACAGGTTTCTATACATTGATTTTGTATCCTGCAACTATAGTGAATTCATTTATTAGTTCTAACTATTTTTCCATGGACTCTTTCTTTATACAGTATTATGTCATCTGTAAATAGTGACAGTTTTACTTCTTTCCTTCCAATTTGGATGTCTTTATTTCTGAGTATTTATTTCTGAGTATTTTTAAAGTTAAAAATATCATCCTGATATCTTCATTTGGGAATTTTCCACTCCTGATGAATCCAGTGGTATAATCTTTTTACTGGAATGGTTAATGCTGATTTTAGTATTTGATATGGCATGTACTGTTATTGCTACTTTTGATGCGTGGTATGGAGTGATTTGTGTTACCTCTTGCGCGTGTGTGTTTCAACTTCCCTAATTTTTTTGTGATGGTCTGAGCTTATAAATTAGGCCTCATTTTAGCATGTTCATGTATATATACAATTGGGTCGATTCTTCAAGATGTTTAATCAAGCTTATCTGGTCCAATTAGTCGAACACAATTTCTTATGGTAGGAGGTCCTGAACTACTGCCAGCATTGTAGGTCTTATCTTTAGGTTTGCAGATGTTTAATAACCAGACTGAGATGATCTATGAGTGCAAGGCAATTTCTTTCAAGCAGTGGCTTTGGATTTCGAAATTTTTTGGTTTTTGTTTCCCCCAAGATCTACCTTAACATCTGTCACCCAGTACACGTGTATATGACTGAATAAAGAGTGTTACTGCAGAATACTTACTCGACTATCCAAGATGTTCCTGAAATTTTTCACTCTGTTTCAGATACAAGAAAAACTGTACACTTTCCAGGTGGAAACCAGTTAAGCTGATTTCACGAACTACTAGTGGGTTGTTAAAGGCAGACTGAAATCGCTCCTCTAGCAGTCTCCGCTGCTGCTCCTTCTGTCCCAGCCTTTTGGAAATGCATTGCATAGCTTACCGAGCCGCAGCTGCGGTTCGTTCCTAGAGGGTGGGCCGGTTTTCTTCCCGAGAAGCAGCAAGGCACCAACCTACAGCCCCAGACTCGGTGGAGGATGCGGGGCTCGACCCGTTTCCCTGCCTACCAGCTTCCTCGAAGTCCGTCCCGCCTCCTTCATCTGCTCTCCGCGAATTTAGCGCCTCCCGGGAGAAGTGGGCCGAGCGCCGAGCGATCGATGCCTCCTCCCCGCCCTGGGAGCCGCCATTTTGGGGGGAGGAGAAACACTCGTAGGGGCGGCTGAGGGTCAATGGGATGTTGACTGGCTTCTGCTTCTCTTGCCAGCGCTGTGGAGCCGGGGCAGAAGCCTCCACCGGGGCCGCTCCTCCGGCTGCCTCTCCGGAATGAGGCCTCAGTTCCCGCGCAGGACGGCTCACTTTTTCTTCCGAGAGTAAGTGGAGGCGCGCCTCCCTCGCCCTCCGCTGTCAGTTACCCCGCGCGCCCACGTCCCTCCCCCGCCCCGCTGGGCGCTCGGCGCAGACTCGTTTGTTTATTTCTGCAGGAGCTCAAGGAGAGGCCGAAGCCGAGACGATGCCTGGGAAGCTGAAGGTGAAAATCGTGGCCGGGCGCCATTTGCCGGTGATGGACCGAGCTAGTGACCTGACTGATGCCTTCGTGGAGGTTGGTGCAAGGTCCTGCCCCTCCAAACACAGGGAGCGCCGAGCCCTGTGAAGGATCTTAGTCACTTCGCCCGCAGCCTCTCAGCCCATTCCCCTGTCGACCGCCCTGCTGGGTGCCGTGCTTGTCCAGCCCTCCCTGGAGGGCTGACTGCCGAGACTGCAGCCCATGTGATGGGAGCATTGCTCGCAGGCATCCGCGGCGCGCTCTGCCGCGCGGGGAGGCTGTTACTGCTCTGCCTGCAGGGTGACCCTGATGCCAGGACTCCTAACAGGCCACCTGCCAGTCAGGACATCCCAAGGTGTGACCACGCGGCCACTGAAACACGCACACACACACACCCTTCTTTGGAGGGGGGAGTGTAGCTAGCTTTTAATGCTAGAGTGATGGAGATGATGTTTAAGAATGTAGATACGGTCCGTTATGGGCACTGGGGGAGCTGCAAGGCGATCTACTCTTTAACATAGTATTTTCTGAATCGTCAGTGTAAGTTCTAAAACACAAGTGTAACACTTTTCTTCTCTCGTATAGACTGGTAGGTCTGAGGAGCTGTTTCAGGGTAATTTAGTGCCTTGTGGTAGGAAGCCAGTTAAGTGCCGTGGATTTAAATTGCGAAATTGCTTTTTAAATCTAATGATTAGTTTAAAATTCATGCCAATTAGCACAGGCCCCGGAAAGTAATAATCCAGAGAAAGCAGCCAAGTAAGATTGTAATAAAAATTGTCACTGGCTTCCCTGATGGCGCAGTGGTTGAGGGTCCGCCTGCCGATGCAGGGGACAGGGGTTCGTGCCCCGGTCCGGGAAGATCCCACATGCCGCGGAGCGGCTGGGCCCGTGAGCCGTGGCCGCTGAGCCTGCGCGTCTGGAGCCTGTGCTCCGCAACGGGAGAGGCCACAGCAGTGAGAGGCCCGCGTACCGCAAAAAAAAAAGTGTCACGATGAGCCAGAGCATTAGGACGATAATCATTTGGGCTGTTAATGTTTAGAGTTGATAGATACATGATAATATACAGCCTGACTCCATATCAATATAAAATATTGTTGATGTACCCTAAAGATTCTCTGACCTAATCAGACATTGCCATTGCAATTCTCAAGCTCAACTTCATTTATATGTGAGAAACAGTTACTGGGTGTGTTCTTGGGCCAGATGATAGGTCATGGGGATACACAGATTGCCAAAGCCTAGTCTTTGCTTTCTGGTATCTCAGAGACTGACCCACAGAGTTTAGGTTAATAAATAATAGCTATACGTCTTGAGTCTCATTATTGCCAGGTCTGTGCTAAGTTTTTTTCAATTCTTAGTCCTTATAACAGTCCTGCTATTGTATTATTTTCCCATATTGTAATTGAAGTACCTGAAAGACACAAGTTTTTTGTTTGTTTGCTTTAATATTACATGGACTTTTGTTTCCAAGCAATATATACATGTAATCAATTAAAACATATCTGAAAGGAACCATGAAACCTGAGAACTGCTATGGGGACTTGCTGGTACATAGGAACCTAGCAAATTCAGGAACCAAGGGAAAATGTTCTGAGATAACATTTGCGTTGTCAACCTCTATTGACTGGTTTTACAATTAAAAATATTTTATAACTTAAAAAAAGCCTAGGAACAGTAAATAATTTGCCCAAGGTGGCTTAACCTTGTAAATCTCCAAAGCCTAGTGGTTTGTTAATCCACGGTGCAAATACTGCCTCTCCAGTGAGTGTTTCTGTAGACTGTGGAAACTTAATTCTGTCTCTGAAGGTTTAGGGAGGCTTCCTAAAAAAAGTGACATTTGAACTGGGCCTTATAGGGTACCCAGGATTTTACCAGGCAGAGGGAACATCAAAGGCACAGAGTGGGATACGTGGTGTGTTAGGAAACCGTCTTAGTTTGGGATGTGTCTGGAGTCAAAGCGGATGTGTGCGTAGTGGAGGTTGTGAGGGATGAGGCTGGGAAGGTGGGTTGGCGCCAGCGCCCTTTTCTGTGTTTTTTGTAAATAGAGGGTAAACGGGGGAGGTTCTGCAAGCAGAAATGAAGTAAGATTATGTTTGGATTAGGTTGTTTCTTTGTAGGATGACTTGAATGGTGATGTTATCGATGGACTGCATAGATGAGAGATGAGGCAAGGAGATCAGTTAAGAAGGTGGTAAAATTACCCAGACAATATGTGTACGTTTAGAATGGCAATGGGAATGGATTAAAGGGGAAAGGTTTGAGGGGCATTTCTGAGGTAAAATTCTTAGGCCTTGGTAACAAATGGCTTTTGCTGGTGAGGGAGGGGTTGGATTAAAGGGTGACTCATTAATTCCTTCTTTCAACAAATAGTTATGAGCGTCTGCTCTTTGCCAAGCCCCATGCTAGTCACCGATCTAGCTGATGCATATGTGATGGTGAACAAAATAGACTTGGTTCCTGTTTTTATGGAGTTTATATTTTGGTGGGAGAGCCAGACATTACAAAGTAAAGAAAGAGTACATTTATTTATTTATATTTATATTTTTTATTTATTGGCTGCTTTGGGTCTTCGTTACTGTGCGTGGGCTTTCTCTAGTTGTGGCGAGTGGGGGCTACTCTTCATCCGTGGTGCACGGGCTTCTCATTGTGGCTTCTCTTGTTGCGGAGCACAGGCTCTAGGGAACGCGGGCTTCACTATCAGTAGTTGTGGCTCGTGGGCTCTATAGAGTGCAGGGCTCAGCAGTTGTGGTGCATGGGCTTACTTGCTCCGCAGCACCTGGGATCTTCCTGGACCAGGTCTCGAACCTGTGTCCCCTGCATTGGCAGGTGATTCTTAACCACTGTGCCACCAGGGAAGCCCCAAGAGCACATTTATAATTACAAGTTGTGATGAGTGCCATGAAAGAAAACGATAGAGAATCTCAGGAACTTTAGGTTGAATTATCAGGGGAGGCCACTGAGGAAGTGCCAGTTAGGCAGAGACCTTTGGACGAGAAGGAGCTAGCTGCTCAGGGTGTGTTTGTGTGTGTGTGTGTGTGTGTGTCTGTGTCTGTCTGTCTGTCTGTCTGTCTGTGTAGGGGAGGGGCCGGGCAAAAGAGGCTGGAGGATAGGAGAGTCTCAGCAGAGGGAAGATCCTGAGGGTTTACTTTGTTTTAGGAAGTGAAGGAAGATGTGTGTGCTGGCATGTAGTTAGGTGAAGGGGAGAGTGCTGTGAGGTAACGTTGGACAGTTAATCAGGGAGCCAGCCGTGCAGGATCCTAGAGGCCGTGACTGAAGGTTGGATTTTCTTCTCAGTTCAGAGGGAGGCACTTGTTGAGAAGAGCACTCTTGTTGCTGTTTGCAGAATGGACTGCAGAGGGGAAAGAACTGAAGCAGGCAACTGGTTAGGAGATTCCATTATAGTTCAGAAAAGAGGCAGTGAGGGTCAAGGTGATGGTTTTGCTAGTGGAAGTGGATGGATTCCAGATATGCTTTGAAGATGGACAGTGGAGGATTTGTTGGTAGACTGCAGTAGGGATCAGGGAAAGGGAGACTGAAAGGTGATTCCTAGCTTTCTGGAGTCACTGGGGCAATTTTCTCACTCTCCATAGGGCTGAGAGAGATTGAGTGGGTTGAGAATCAACTTCCGTTTGGGCATGTTAAATTTGAGATGCCTTTGGTTCCTTTAATTAGAGTTGTCAAGGAGAAAGTTGGATTTGTGAGTATGGTGTTTCGAAGAGAGGTATGAGTTAAAAATAAGCTCACACAGGCCAGTGCTTCTCAACTCTGTGAGACCCGGTCCTGCCTTTATATAGCAGGTGTTTTGAAATCTTCCCTTTACTATCTCGGCATGATATCTATAGCTAATATAACCTATCTATGCCCACAGTTTAAAACAAAATCAACCTAATGTTCTAACTGTAATATGATAGAGAAATAAAAGTATCTTTTAATGTGTTTCAATACGGAAGTGCTTGTTAATGACCACAGAAGACATGAAGTAATCAGGTTGTGCCCATGATATTTACTGAGCCTTTGTATATATCAGATACTATACTGGCTGTTGTACAGCATGCTGGGGATAGAGCAGTGAGCAAAATGAAAGTTTCTGTAGTCACGGAACTTAGGTTCTAGTGGGAGGGAGGAGTTAATCAAAAAAATAGTTAAGTAAGAGATAAAGTATGCTAGATGGTGAGAAGCTCCCCATGCGGAGAAAATAAAGCAGAATTCAGGACAGGAAGTACCTCACCTCCATGTAAAATCACGTGAACATGACTGCTCCTCTCACAGAGTGAGACAGTTGTGTAGTTTTGGCGTCTCGGATGGGCCTTCACTGCCATTGGTTATCTGATTTCCCACAATACACTATAGTCAACTCATGGGAGAAAAAGAGAGTTGTCCATTAATTTTCACAGTGGTTGCATTTCTTGACAGTTAATGTGTATTAAAACCCATCATAATATTCTATCTATAAACCTGAGTTAGGGTCTAGGTAGGTTTTTCGCCCATGTGGCTATCTGGTGTGGGTATTTGAAAGTCATGACATGAAACAAGTGTTGGGGACTGTCTCTTGAATTGCAGGACACCTAGCATCTCTGGCCTTCCTTACTAAATACTATTATTATTCGTCCCAAAAATGAAATTTTTGAAATTTAGAAATTATTCATCCCTAAATTTGTAAAGTTTCTTTAGAAGTTGGTTCTGTCCCTTTTGCAAACCATTGACTTAGGGGAGAGAAGAGGGAGTGAGAAGATGGATGGATCCTTGAATGAACATGACATTAAGAATTTATTAGAGGTGGAGGACTAGGGGAAGGAAACTGAGATTGTTAGCCATTGGGTGGGAGAAAAATCCAGAAAGTAATGTCTCAGAAGGCAAGAGAGGAAGTTTCTAGAAAGAGGAAATCCTCAACTGTCAAATGGCACTGAGAGGTCAAGTAAGGGGATAGAGAAATCACTGGATTGGACAACATAAGGATGTTAAGCGTCCTGGCTTGAGGAGTGACAAGGATGGAAGCCTATACTGTAGTGATTTAGAGGGTTAAGTACACGGGAGTAAGGAAGTAGGAGAGGCATGAACGGGCAATTGTTGCAGGAAATATGGCTGTGAAGGGAGAGGAGAAATAGTGTGGTATTCGGGGGGAGTATGCAGCTTTTAGTACCTAAAAAAATAAGGTGGAAGATGTTCGAACGTATTTGTGTGCTAATAGGAGTAACCCAGCAGAAAGGGAAAGATTAATGCAGGAAAAGGGGGATAATGAAGGATTACAATATAATAAAGGGATAAATTTTGTGATATGGACTCTTAAGTGCTATATAAGCTCATAGGAAAGGGACATAATGAAGCCCGAGCTGGTGATGAGAAATCTTTGTGCTGGGCTTGAAAGATGGTGCCATTTCCATAGGCAGAGAGGAAAAGGGGGCACTTTGTGGATGAAGAGGATAAACGATAAAAGCAAAAAGAGGGAGTATAGCACATGTGTTGAAGGGAGGGTTCTTGTTGAATAGAAGTGGGAAATAAAATTTGGCTGGGTAGAGAGGATGCGGATTACTAAGTGGTCTGAAACGACAGGGAGAAGTCTGTACAGCAGATGCTCTCTTAACCAGTTTCTGTTAACTGCCTCATTACAGTGTCCAATGCTCTGCATTTCTGCCATAAACACATTCTTGAATACCCCATACCGTTAGATTATACTCCAGTGTGCCTGCTCCTCCCATCAGTTGGCTGATATGCTTTACCAAGAGGCAGTTGTGTTTATTCCCTAACCTATTCATGCCAACACTATTTGTTATTGTTATTTATTTAAATCTTATACAAATCAGTGAAATAAGTGGGATAATGAAGTTGATAATGCTGTGTAAAGCATTATGGATACAGTTGTTAAAAAGTGCTCTTGAATTAGATGAAGATTGTAAAAAATCTAGGATTCTCTATCCATAGTTATTTTACCAGTGATTTTAAGTTTTACCACATTTTAAAGAAACCCAGACTGGCAAACACAGATGATATGTTATGAGAGACTGGCAAACACAGATGATGTGTTTTGGTTTATGCAAAAAAGATGACACAGAACTGTCAACGGTGGACCCTTACTCAAAGAAGAGGCTTCAGTCTTACAATAAAAGATAGAGGAATGAATGTTTATTTATATGTTTTATTTGAAAATGTTTACTGTTTGTATCTTTTTTTTTTTTTTGCGGTACGCGGGCCTCTCACCGTCGCGGCCTCTCCCGTTGCGGAGCACAGGCTCCGGACGCGCAGGCTCAGCGGCCATGGCTCACGGGCCCAGCCGCTCCGCGGCATGTGGGATCTTCCCGGACCGGGGCACGAACCCCTGTCCCCTGCATTGGCAGGTGGACTCTCAACCACTGTGCCACCAGGGAAGCCCAAGAAATTAATATTTAATGAGCATTTTCTACCAGACATTTTGCTGAGTCTCTACATACATTATCCTGTTTAATGCTCACAGCAACTCCCCTTTTCAGAGGAGGAAGCAGCTTTAAATAACAGGTTAAATAACTTTCTCAAGGTAATTTAGCTAATGAGTGGGGAAAGAGAATGCATTTACCTTACTAGGGAATCTTGTTAAAATCCCTGATGTCCTTTAACTAAATTGTAAGGCATTCATTTAATTGCTGAGTAATAAAATCTCTTTCGAATTAAATAAGGCCAAATGAACTCTGATTCTTCTTTAGTAGAAGGGGAATCACCACAATGTTGGCAAAGCATACACTCTAGCCTTTTTCTTCTTCAAAAATCTTGTCTTTTGCTTGTTTAGTATAGTGTGGGGACTATCAGATTTTTACTATATCTAGTAAATAGAATAGAATGGACAGTTGACAAAAAAAAAAGTCACAGTATAGCACTACATTATAATGGGACAAAACTGAAGAGGGCTCTGAAATCATAGCTTAAGAAATGATATGCTGTTTTTGGCAGTTGAGCCAAACTCCTTAAGTACATTTGGCTTTTGAATGGTTTTGAATGCTTTTATGAATCCTAACGACATTTTACTTCAAATAAAGCAGTTTTTGGGTAAATTAAACAATAAGTTTTTTTTGATATTTTAAATATTGAAATATAATGAAAACTAGATAAGTAAATGATCAGATTTCTTCCCGGGTTTCTTTTTCCGTGTTTCGTCTCTTTAACATTTGTGATTTAAAAGTAAAAAAAAAAAAAAAAAATTATGCAAGTAATACAGTTGGCCCTTCATATCCTCGGATTCAACCAACTGCAGGTAGGAAATGTTTGGAAAAAAATTCCAGAAAGTTCCAAAAAGCAAAATTGGAGTTTGTTGTGTGTGGTCACTATTTACATAGTATTCACGTGGTATTTACAACTATTTACAAAGCATTTACATTGTGTTAGGTACTAAAGAGATGATTTAAAGTGTATGGGAGGTTGTGCATAGGTTATGTGCAGGTACTGTGCCATTTTATATGAGGGACTTGAGCATCCTCAGATTTGGGTATCTGTGGGGTGGGGGGATGGGTGGGAGGAGTCCTGGAACCAATACCCGTGGGTACTGAGGGATGACCGTACATGAATAGCTCCTGTTAGAAAAGATTCAAATACTCAGGTAAAACTTGAAAGCCCCTTACTTCTTACTTACAACACTGTACTGTGTTGTCTACACCCTTATCAGTCCCTTCTTCAGAGATAATTGCTGTCACTTCTTTGACATGTATTCATCTACTCCTTCTCCCCTGCTTTAAAACAAAACAAAACAAAAACTTTTCAGTTATTATGCCATTGACATCGTCCCCTGACAGTACATGTAATTAACTCCATTCTTTAGTAGGGAGCATGTGATTTATTTAGTCATTTTCTTGTTGTCACTAGTTTTTTGTATATCTTCTGGGAAGGGGCCATGTGTGAAAGTACTTCAGGATGAATTCCTGGCAGTGAATCCAGAATTTTATAACTGAATCAAAACAGTTTTTGCCCTTTGAATTTTATTTTAATTTTTGATGTTTTTGAATTTTAAATAATCCATTTAAAAAATAGGTAATATATGTGCATGGCTCAAAATTCAAAAGGTACAGAATGAGTCAGCCTCTCATCGCCTTTCCTTTAACCGATCTGTCTTGTTTCGTTTAGTGTCCGCTGTTAACATTTGTTGTATATCCTTCCAGAAATAATCTGTGCATATATAGGCATATATCATATGCCTTATAACATTTTGTCATTTTTTTTCCTCCACGAAGAATGCTGTACACGCTGCTCTGCAGTAGAGGGATGTTATCTTGGACATTGTTCCATACTAGTGCACGGAGAACTGCTTCCATCTTCTGTATAGCACTGCATTGTGTGGCTTTCCCATACTTAATTTAGCCAGTTTCTAGGTTATTTCCAATCTTTTGCTACTATAATGCTGCTTATATATGTCATTGTGCACCTATGCATGAATTTAAAGGGTATAGGCATTTACAATTTTGATAAGTGTTGTCAGACTGCACTTTGTGAAGATTGTTCTAATTTGCATTCACAGCAACAGAGTATGAGAGTGCCTGCCTCATTCACACTGTGTTTTCAAACTTTTTGATCTTTGCCAACCTGAGTAGTAAAAATGTCAGTTTAGTTTGATTTCTCTTAGTATGAATAAGGTTTTCAGCTCTTGATATACTTAAAAGACATCTATATTTCCATTTCTTTGAATTTCCTTTTTTTGGTTGGTTTGTTGATCTTTTTCTTATTGCTTTGTAGGAACTTGTTAGAAATTGAAGAAGTTAGTTGTTTGTGACATATTTGGAAAATCCTTTTTCTCACTTTCTTATTTATCTTTGACTTTATCATATTCCTTACTATGCAGGAACTCATTATTTTTATGTAATTTCTTAAACCTTTTCAACCCTCTGACCAAACTGCCTAGGTACCAAATGGTTGGTATCATTCCTTGATAATTCAAATTGCATGATAAAATAACTAGAAAAATGTGCAGAAGATAATAACTATAGGTTTGGGTATTTTGCTTTTAGAACATTTTCTGGACTGATTAAACGTTAATATTTACAAGTATTATAATACCAATAGTAGGGTTGTAGGTCAAGAAGGAAAGGAGATTTCATAGATTATCTGAATAAACCAGCATTTCCTAAGTATCTACAACATGCAAAACTCTTTACTGGGTATCAGGATAAACGTTTAATGAATTTTGAGGTTAGAAAAGATAATTAATGGTGATAACTGATAGAATTAGGGAAGAGCCTAGAGAGATCAAATTTAGGAAAGGTGAGACAATCTGACAATCTAGGAAGTAGTTTCTTTTTTTTTTGCGGTACGCGGGCCTCTCTCACTGTTGTGGCCTCTCCCGTTGCGGAGCACAGGCTCCGGACTCGCAGGCTCAGCGGCCATGGCTCACGGGCTTGTGGGATCTTCCCGGACCGGGGCACGAACCGGTGTCCCCTGCATCGGCAGGCGGACTCTCAACCACTGCGCCACCAGGGAAGCCCTAGGAAGTAGTTTCTTAACTGTTTCGCTCTTAAGCTTCCTGACTGCTTCACAAGTCCAGCCTGAGGTTTCACAATCTCCATTCTTTCTTAGAAGCAAGTCCCAGGGATTTAGCCTCCTTTCTGCCTTCTTCCTTTTCTTCTTATTTACTTTTGCATTTTGATTTAGTGTCTGCCAAGACTGGCTATGAAACAGGGTAGTCTCCCCATTCCAACCCCTTTTATTGCCCCTGAGGATAGAAACATAAAACCCTTAATGACCATAGTTTATTGCTGATCACTGTGTATGCACAGGTAAGGATTTAAGAAGTAACAAATACTGAGGAAGTGAGAAAATATGAGGATATGTTACTAAGTTCTTATAATAATGGGCTGTAGTTCTGGATTCCCTTGATGAGATGGTAAGAGTCAGCTGTCCTTTCTACCTTCTGATTATATTTTGCTAGTCCTCCACCCTTAAGACTTTCCCCTTTTGTCTGAGCTCCTGTTTAGTGAAGGCCATGTGATTACTTTCTCCACACTGACATAATGGTCTGATTTTAATTTCCCTGTAGAGCTAGTCAAGCAGAACAGTGGGTGATCCCTTGTTCCAGGTGTAGTTTATAAACTTGCCTGGACCCATCCATACTTTCTTGCCTTTTGGCTCAGGGGATAGTTGTCTTTTTTCCCCCTTCATGGTTAATCCTCCTATTGTTTAGCTGAAGTTAAATTTTAATTTTATTCACATTTTTTATATTTTTATTTGAACTGTTCTTACTTGTTTTTAGGTAAAATTTGGTAATACCACCTTTAAAACAGATGTGTATCTCAAGTCCCTCAACCCTCAGTGGAACTCAGAATGGTTTAAATTTGAGGTAAGTTTTTAAATGTCAGCATTTTTGCGTGTGTATTTTTGAGGTGACCCTTTTTTCCCAGGAATGATTGGACTACGTTTTATTTCAGGTATAGTAGTTTTCCTATACCATAAAAATATTTCCTAAGAATATTGAGTTTTCAAAAAATTATGTTACAGTTCAGAAAATATCATATATGAATAGGAGAACCCAGATTAAAAAGGTATTATATTATTATATAGTGATTTTCTCTGGATTTTAGCATATACCAAAAATCACTTAAGAATAATGTACAGATTAAACATTTTTTTGAATTGTGATAAAAATACATATCATAAATATTGCCATTTTTAAGTGTACAGTAGAGTAGCATTAATTGCATTCACATACATACAACATTGTGCAACCATCACCACTATTTCCAAAATTTTTTCATCACTCCAAAGAGAAAATACTCATTCAGCAACGACTCCCCATGCCCTTCTCTCTCCAGCCCCTCGTAACCTCTAATCTACTTTCTGACTCTGAATTTACCTATATGAGCATTTCATATAAGTAGAATCATAAGTATTTGTCCTCCTGTAGATGGTGTCTTTCACTTAGCATAATGTTTTCAAGGTTCATCCATGTTGTGTAGCACGTATCAGAATTTCATTCCTTTTTGTGGCCGAATAATAGTCCATTGTATGAATATACCATATTTTGTTTATCCTCTATCTGTTGATGCACACTTGGGTTTGTTTCTGCCTTTTGGCTATGGTGAATAATGCTGCAGTGAACATTGGTGTACCAGTATCTGTTTGGCTCCCTGTTTTCAGTTCTTTTGGGTCTATACCTAGAAGTGGAATGGCTGAGTCACATGGTAATTTCTGTGTTAAGCTTTTTAAGGAACTGCCAAACTTTTCCACAGTGGTTGCACCATCTTACATTCCTACCAGCATGTGTGAGAGTTTTGTTTTTTCCATATCCTTGTCAATACTTGTTATTTTATTTTTTATTTTTTTAAATGTAAGCCATCCTAGTAGGTCTGAAGTGGTATTCACAGTATAATTTTAATGTGCATTTTTATTATGAATGAGGTGAGTTTGATCTCCTATGGCTAAGGACCATCTGCATTCTTTTACTTTGAACTGTCTCATATTTAAGCCACCTGAAGAAGGTATTTAGGTTTCGGAGGTTGACTTCACCAGACTTGATGACCAGTTTAATACAAAGAATGTAGATATGAGGTGTTATCTAATCGGTTTTGATTTGCATTTCCTTAATGACTAATCTCTCTACCTTTGCTTAGAGATAAATCTATAAGATTTCTTTTCCTGGAAATAAGTAATCTTTTACATTTGGTATATGTATACATTTATGGTAATGAAGATTTTTAAATTATAAGATTCAGTTTTTAAGATATATTTTTTTAGGTGGATGATGAAGATTTACAAGATGAACCTCTCCAGATCACAGTTCTTGACCATGATACATACAGTGCAAATGATGCCATTGGTAAAGTGTACATTGACATTGATCCTTTACTCTACAGTGAGGCTGCAACAGTCATCTCAGGATGGTTTCCAATTTATGATACCATTCATGGTAAGCAGTTAATTTTAAGAAAATAAGTCACGGTCTTTTAATTTATCCTTAAAGACTTTTGGGCTGTGCCTGGTATTTTTAAAATATGTATCTTCAAAAGATGTCTTCTCTTTTAATAGACATGTGGTAGTCTGTATTGTTGGTAGAATTGTAACTTTTCTGACCATAATTTGAAATAATGCCTGCTAAATTTGTACAATATAGTAAGTAAATGCATCATTTGAAAATCATCTAATATTGCTACTCTGTTTCTAAAACACATTTTAAAATGAATCATCTTGAAACTTTTCTGCTTAAAAATTCTTGAAAGGAAAAAAAATTCTTCAAAGGCTTTTTGTTGCCCAAAGCAAAGTTCTCAAAGTATGGTCTGGGGACATCTGTGGGTCCATGAGATACTTTCACAGGCTCTGTGAAGTGAGATGAGAACTGTTTTCAGGATAATACTTATATGACATTTGCCAGTTTCAGTCTCACTTTCTTACAAGTTGTACAGTGGAGTTTTCAGAGGTTTTATGATGTATGATGTTACCATACATTGAATGTAGAGCAGAAATTAGAATCTAACTATTTCACTAAGCTACACACTATAGAGATTGGCAAAAATGTAATGTAATGCCACTCTTATCACTAAAGTTTTTTTTGTTTTTCAAAATAGTTATTTTTATAAAAATGTTTATTTTGACATAAATCGATTTACTGCTAGTTTAAGTGAAGTAATAAGTAAATATTGGTCTAAATTCTCAATTTAAATTTATAATATGGTAAATATTGAAGGTTTTGACCCACATAGACAAAGATTCTTTGAGATCTTCAATAATTTTTGAGATTGTAGAGGGGTCCTGCAATCAAAAAGTCTGAGAACCACTAGCCTAAAAATATGTCATCTCTTTAAAATGGCAGATGGACCATTATGGGCATAAGGAACTGGCAGATGCTTCTGCCTACAGTCTTGCATTTTTCTGTCTATTTCACATTTTTGACCTGGCAGTTCCATTGATATTTATTATAAGAAGATAAGATGTTTGATGAGATTTATGTGTATTGTGACATTATTCATATTCTCTATTATTTATTGATATTTAAAATGGTAAAATAAATTGGAAAACAGGATTTACTTAAATAAATTAGAGCATCTATAGAATGAAAATAATTAGGAAACAAAGTTAGCATTGCTGTTATGATTGATACGTTATTTTTAAATCATTAATCATTTGCCTGATTATTTAATTATACTTTATTTTCTTAAGGTAGAAACTTGTTTTTCCTTTTGAAATTATAGGTATCCGTGGGGAAATCAATGTAGTTGTCAAAGTAGACCTCTTCAATGATTTAAATCGATTTAGGCAGTCGTCATGTGGAGTCAAATTCTTTTGCAGTAAGTAAATATATTTTATTACTCATTTGACAGGAAATTTAATAATTGTTAAGTATGAGAAATCAAATTCATGTTTCAGAAGTCTAATGGAAAACCTATTATACCTTGGTCTTAATGCCAAAGAGAAAATTGTGAATTTTTCAGAAGTAATTACTGTAGCTCTGGGAACTGTTTATCTGATTTTAAAGTAAATGATATCTAATTTTTCACAAGTTCATAGAAAGTTTTTTTAGAAAAATCCAGTGGGGCGTGTGTGTGCATGCGGTCATCATGACAGTGACACTGTGGCCCACGTGGAGGCTGCCTCTGACTGTTCCCCACATCCCCCCTTCTGTAGTCTCTGTGCCAGCCTCTGCCCACAAGAGTGTGATTAGAAGGAATCACATTAATCATTGCTGGTTACAGTCACTTAACTCCAGTAGAAAGGGTAACAGGTGAAGATTTTTGGATCTTTGTCAGAATTTTTAAAGAAGAATCCATATATCAATGAGACAATATTTACATAAACCTTATGTTTAGTGATATTGGGTCTGAGGTGGAGAATTGATTGTTAAAGCACTACCTAAGATTACAGCTCTGAAATACTTAAGAATGACTGGAAACAAGATTGAAAATAAAGGTGGAATGTTTTTTTCCTGCAATGCAACAAATTAATTCATCCTTAGAGAAGTTAGATATGGGAATGCACAGTGTGCATTTGTAGGTGAACTGTGTATTTGCTACAGTCCTAACTCAAAACCCAACAATTAAGGGAATAAACCCAAACGGCCCTATACAGAAAGAGTCCACAATTCATTTAGGCCACATGTTGAAAGAAGATCACTGCATTGTTAAACTAGGTATGTGTCTGCATAATATAAAGCATTGTGATATGAAACAGGTGACACACTGTATCTGAACAGTAGCCTGTGCTACTTTGATGTCAGCCGGTTGTCAGAGGTTCGCGACAACATAGAGGGAGAGGACTTGTCACACTTTCTCAGCCAATGAAAACAAATCCCATTAATGTCTACATTTGGGAAACAAATTTGATGAGGCTAACACGTGTGGCGTATTCAGACTTAATTCAAATGGGCTCTTCAAAACCAGGCCGTACAGACGTGGAGCCATTTGTGGTGGATGGACGTGTATATCTTGCAGAAGTCTCAAAACGGCTTTAAAAAGCAGAATTATTTAAAAAGCATAATTACTGGACACTATAGAGAAGATTGCAAGCTACTCATCTAATGTAGGTTTTACTCTTGTACCAGTAGGTCAACAAAAGGTTAAAATAATTTTTACGTATTTGTCTTACTTTATAAAGGTTAATATTTTATTGCCTATTACATTTCTTTCAAAAGTTAGGACAAATTGCTTTTGTCAAATGTGTAAAAGATCTGACTATAATTAAGCTTTGAATAACTGTCAAAAAAGCAAAAAGCCAGTGGCATATTATGCTGGTATAGGATGTGAAAGATAGGAGTGGAGCACTAGAGGCGGCACTGTGGTACTACCCACAATGACATAAGCATCTACAGGTATGGAGCCCTGCAGATGCCTTGAAATATGGGTCACGAACAGATCTGGGCAATTCATAGCAAGCCTGGACTAATAGGGTTGAAAATTCCTATGTAGTTGAGTTAGTTTCAAGGCACGAATATAGTTTGGTATAGATGTTCTCACATTCTCCCCTTTGTTTTTTTTTTTTTTTTTTGGCGGTACGCGGGCCTCTCACTTTTGTGGCCTCTCCTGTTGCGGAGCACAGGCTCTGGACGCGCAGGCTCAGCGGCCATGGCTCACGGGCCCAGCCGCTCCGCGGCATGTGGGATCTTCCCAGACCAGGGCACGAACCTGTGTCCCCTGCATCGGCAGGCGGACTCTCAACCACAGTGCCACCAGGGAAGCCCACATTCTCCCCTTTTTAGTAAATCCAGTGATGTTTGTTGTTCTATGTATTGAAGGAGTCTGTTAAGTAGTATAGTGACTACTGAACCAATTGGCCTTATAACCATGGATTATTAGAAACTGCAGGCCTGTATGACTTCTCAGATTATGTCAGAAAGGTAATGGTTTGGTTTTTAAGGCTGCGGTATGTGGTGTACAGAACTTTTTCAAAGGGCTTCCAATAATTAGAGTGTTTTGGTATTCATTATCTGCTTTCTGATTTTTTATATACTATCAGCTAGCTCACTTTAATTTTGACGTTTTTACACTTCATATTGAACACTATTTAAGATGGTCTGTAGCTGTTTTCTAAATTATAAAAATACAGTTTACATCAACTATGCTTACTTGAGAAAGGTGAGAGGCCTCATGAAGGAAAATGATTATTTCTAAGAATAAAATGGAACTTAGAAGACTGTTTGATTGAAAGTATTATTATGATTGCATTGAGGTTATCACAGTAAAAGATGTTCTTGTACTATGTATCCAAAAGGTAAGAACTTAGTTTTACATTTTTAAAAAGTTAAATTTAGCCTTGTGATAAATAGAAGCATAATAGATAATTGTTTTAACAGCGACATCTATTCCAAAGTGCTATAGAGCTGTAGTAATTCATGGATTTGTAGAAGAACTTGTGGTCAACGAAGACCCAGAATATCAATGGATTGATCGAATTCGCACACCAAGGGCATCAAATGAGGCCAGACAGAGACTCATTTCTTTAATGTCAGGTATTTAAAAAATAATAATAATAACTTCATGGCTGATTGACTTAATCCTCCAAAATTCTTCACTTCCTTTTGACATGCTACTAAAACTTCACAATGAAGACTATGAATTGTTAACTGACTGATTCCCTATCCCTGGCCCTGTCCTCCTGAGCACATGTGCATTGCCATCTTATAACAAGACGAAATCTGAATCAGAAGCTTATAGTTACTTCTTAACTAGGTAGTAAAAGGAAATTGTGCTTATGGCATAGTGGCATAGTAGAAAGTGCCCTGAACAAGGAGGTAGGAAACTGAGTTCTAGTCTTCCTCCTTGGAGTGTTTATTTGTAGTCAGAGCTTAGGTAATCTCTCTAAGGTGTTTTGTTTAAATGTTGCCTTTTCATAGTCCTTCTCTGACAACTTGTACCTCCTTTTACCCCTACTCCCCCACCACTCTTACCCCATTACTTTTCTTTATTTTCCTTTGAAGAACTTATTTCCATCTAAAGTTTGTATTTATTATGTATGTATGCGCGAGTGTATATATACACTCGCGCATACATACATACACACACACTCACAGATGTATCAAATGATAAATATGTTATATTTATATTTAATAAGTACAAATGTTATATTTATAATAAATTTATGTATTTAAATAGAAAATGGAAATATATTTATACTTATATTAACATGTTAATTATATTTAATATTTATAAATACAT
>RJWK010013558.1:0-38836 GCA_004363435.1 Platanista minor
AGGGTATATGCCCAGGAGTGGGATTGCTGGGTCATATGGTAGTTCTATTTGTAGTTTTTTAAGGAACCTCCATACTGGTCTCCATAGTGGCTGTACCAATTCACATTCCCACCAGCAGTGCAAGAGTGTTCCCTTTTCTCCACAGCCTCTCCAGCATTTATTGTTTCTAGATTTTTTGATGATGGCCATTCTGACCGGTTTGAGATGATATCTCATTGTAGTTTTGGTTTGCATTTCTCTAATGATTAATGATGTTGAGCATTCTTTCATGTGTTTGTTATCTTCTTTGGAGAAATGTCTATTTAGGTCTTCTGCCCACTTTTGGATTGGGTTGTTTGTTTTTTTGTTATTGAGCTGCATGAGCTGCTTGTAAATTCTGGAGATTAATCCTTTGTCAGTTGCTTCATTTGCCAATATTTTCTCCCATTCTGCGGGTTGTCTTTTGGTCTTGCTTATGGTTTCCTTTGCTGTGCAAAAGCTTTGAAGTTTCATTAGGTCCCATTTGTTTATGGTTTGCCCTAGAGTTTCCACAGTTTGGATTTTGCTGATTCCACTCCCATGATTATGTTAGATGAAAATAAAATTATGTGTTCACATAGATATTTCCAACTGAAATTTAGTACTAAGGGTTTTAACTTAATCTCTTCTTATATGTGTGTCTTCTTTCTCCCACTCTCCAAAATCCCAGCTCTTAACAGTAGCAACATAATTACTCATTTGTTTATCCTGTACTACACAAAAGACTGTCTCAGAATAACAATACCAGCACTATTACAAACACCATAATTACTGAAACTCTTTTGTGGTGATTTTGTTTTGAATTATTTTTGTCTCTAAGTAGGTACCAATAAATTCAGTGGTATGCTGGTAAATGTTCAATAGTCATATTCTGAAAACAAAGAAACAACAACAGCAAAATCAGAATAAGCGAAAGCCTGATTCATAACATTTGCTGATTTCCATGGTGCAAATATATCCACTGTGGCCGCTTTGATACCACTGAATGCAGATCTGGGGAGAGGCGCACACAGCTTGTGAGAACCAGTGCTGGCTGGCTCCCACTCACCCTCGGGGGATTCCTTTGCTTTGAAGTCACTCAGAAAGGCTCCTCACTGTATGGTTGTGCCACCAAATGGACACAGTTAGGCTCATTGGTCCCATTTCATGTTAAGGTTTTAGGAATTACATTTTAAATTTAAATTTTGTTCTATAATTATGCAAAACTTTATGGTTTCAAAGTCAAATCTACAAACATTCAAATAAATCTAACTTCCATTCCTCTCACCTTCACCCTATGTCTTCCCTCACGTATAGATAACCAATTATTTTAAAGTATTGTTATACGTGTTTATATATATGTTCACCTTCTTAATATATATTTAAATATAATTATATATAATACATATATGTATATGTATATATGCATATTATATACAATAATATACATATGTGTGTATATTTATACACACACACACACACACACATATATTCCCCTTCTTAGACACTTTTATCTAAGCACACTTTTCTACACCTTGCTGTTTTTCACTTCACAAAATATCCTGGAGGTCATTTCATAGCAGTGTATAGAGATACACCTTGTTCCTTTTCCAACTGAATAGGACATATTTTCTGAATGGACCATGGTTTATTTAACCAGTTTCCTATTAATGAATAGTTGGGTTCCTTTCAATAATTTTTAAAAATTTAATTTCTTTTAATTTCTTAGGTAGTACATTCAATAATTTAAAATTTGGATGGTACAAAAGAGTATGCCGTGAAAATACCCTTTTCACTTCTTTCCCCCAGATGGCTATTTCCCATTTCTAGAGGCAACCTGGTGTTTCATTATGTGTTTAGCTTATAGATACTCCAATTTGTGCTTGCAAGATGAGGACTGTTATTATCAATTTTATTTAGTAAGGGGGATAAATAAGAAGGAGAGAGCTCAAATATTTCAATCAATTTCAGTCAATGACATGTCATTGGATATGGGACTAAGCATTAGTTTTCCAATTGCAGTTGGCTTTTCTACTACGCGCATTTGCATTCCTCTTTCCAACTTCCACATCAAAATAGCAGAGTTACAAATTTATTAAATTACCTTTCTCTGGATTGGAATAAGGAGTAATGAACTGAGAGGAGTAACCACTCCCATCATTATCAAATGATGAATTTTCTCTAATTATTATGTTCTAATATGGACAGAGATGATGGCATGCTGAGAATTAGCCATTTTCTAAACTAAATGAAATTAATTCAGACACATCTTTGAAAATATACAAAAGACACACATTTTGCTTTACCAGAGACAGCGTAACAAGAGCGTAGCACTAAAAAGAAAAAATCCAGTCATATCACAATTAGCAACTGTCAATATTACACAGTACACATAGTGGTGAGATTTCATGGGCATCTTGTAAGGAGAAAAATTAAAGTTCCAGAGTTTCTTCAATGACCCAAATGGTCCATGCCTCTCAGTACTCTGGCCCCAGTGTGGTCTCCTCTCACACTGAATCAGGGCTGACTGCATGCGACCAATAGAATATGGTGGGAGTGACAGTGTGTGACTTCCGAGGCTGGATCATAAAAGGCACTACAACTTCTGTTTTGTTCTCTTAGATTCCTTGCCTTGGGGGAAGCCAGCCGTCAGCCTGGGAGTACAGTCAAGTAGTTCTGTGGAAAGATCCAGAAGAGGAGGAAATGACCAATAGCCAACATCCATTTGCCAGCCATGTGAGTGAGCCACTGTGGAAGTGCATCCTCCAGCCCCAGTTGGATGACTGAAGATGATGCAGTCCTGGCTGTATTTGACTGCAACCCCATGAGAGACGTAAGCCAGAACTGCCCAGCTGTGCCCCTCCTGAATCCCAGAACCACAAAGAGATCAGCAGTACTGCTGCTGTTTTATGTCACTAAGTTTTGGGAGGTAGTTTGTTACTCAGCACTAGATAATTAATATACTATCTGAATCATAAGTTAGTGGAAAACAATAGTTTTCACCATATCTTTGCAAAATAGTCATCCTCTAAAATAATACTTGCTGTTCTCTGATTAAAAAAATTGAAACGTACAATAAAATTGTAAGAAATGATACAAAGCACCTACAACCTAGTATGAAACAGAATATATCATCCCAATTATATAGTTTAAAAACCCAAGATGCAGAGAGGGAAGAAACTCCCCCAAATTATACAGCTATTAAGTGGAATGAGAAGTATTTGAACACAAGACCTGTTTAATTCAACTGTGTATCTCTCTATATTCTGCTAATCTTAAAAAAAAAGAAAGAATCTAAAAAAGAATGAATGCATGTATATGTTTAACTGAATCACTTTGCTGTACACCTGAAACTAACACAACACTGTAAATCAACTATACTCCAATAAAATCAAAATTTTAAAAAGTTAAAAAAGGAAATAAATACTAGGACCTTTTAAAAGAAAACTCTCTGAATAGCAAAAATATCACTAAAACTTGGTTTCTGCTCATTTATTCATCTACACATTGAACAAATAGCTCTTGAGCACCTGTTTTGTATAAGGGTCAGTGCTGGAGAAACAGAGGTGAACCAGAGTGACATACCTGGTTCCTGCTCTCATGGAGGTTACAGTATAATGGAAGACATTGTCATTAAAAAGGTAAACACACAATGAATATGGTAGATTCAAATTGCTGTGAGTGCTAAGAATTATGTACGTGCCTTGAGAAAGAATACCATAAATTAAAATAATTTAGGTTGATGGGTCAGGAAAAACTGTACATTTTACTTGAGACCTGTAAGAGGTAGGAATTAGACAGATGAAGACCAGGTACCAGAGCATTTCAGGCAAAGGGAACAGCATGTGCTAAAACCTTGAGGTGGGAAATTGATTGGTATATTGATGGAATCAAAGATAATGTCTCTGGAGAGTAATTCATGCAGTGGAGAAAGGGGTGAAGCTGGAGAAGGGGCTGGGGCCAGATCACATGTGTGACTTAGCCTAGGACTTGTTACAAGGTGTGGGTTTCATTTTAGGAGCAAAGGGAAAGCTCAGAGGGACTTGTAACTTCTGATTTGCATTTAAAGATCATTCTAGCTGTTATGTTGGAGAAAGATAGAGAAGGTAAGAGTAGAGATGGGGGTACTAGCAGGGAGACTCTTGCAGCTCTGCAGTTGGTATGATGACATGGTGTAGTGAACTAGGATGATTCAAGTGATTTGCGACTACGAGAGAGATTGAGGATTGGAGACCTGGTAATGGATTGAATGCGAAGATGAAGGAATGCTTGCAGAAATGAGCAGCCGGGTGTTCAAAGCGACATTTATGAAGGTGGGAAAGACTAGAGGAAGAACAGATTTAGCTGGGGTATTAAGAATTCAGTTTTATATATTATGATTTTTAATTTCATAGTGCTTGGGCAAGATAAAAGAATGTGGCCATTTCTTGGGAAATAACTTGTCTTATATCCATTGCTAGCTTTGACAGCAGCCAGCTGCTTACAGATACCTTTTATCAACCATTATCTAGGTACCTTCCCATGCTTTTCTTCTGCTAATGAGCTTATGTTTGAGGATCTCAAACTGCAGATAAGGAAAGCTCTAGCTGGACAACCCTGTAGGATTAAATGAGCCGTGCTAACCATATTTGAGCAGTCACCTGAAGGTCTCCTTTGAAGAAAATACCCCTACACTTTTCCTTTTTGGTCACTGCCAAGGGAGTAGGGGATTTTGTTCTTAAAGGTCATGTGTTTGAGATAAAATCTTTACTGTTTACTCCTCTTTGGCACGCTGTCTCTGGATGTTTTCTGAGTAAAACACTCAGTTAACTGGTGAAACAGAGAACTATTTCATTACAGTGCATGCACGTTTAAGGTAGATGCACCACTTATTTATTTAGCTATTTTAATAATGCTTGTTCTAAAGAGATATAGTTACGGAGTTTTCCCCTTTCAGAATTTGAGAGGGTAATTCACCTTTTACGTATCTACTAGATGTTCTTGGGGCAGTACGATATACATATAATTCCCAAATCACATCTTGGGTAAAAATAGGGCTTAGCTATTGAAATATAGAAAAGAAAAAAAATAAGATAATGTAATATTTAAAAAATTGAAAAACCCTCAAAGCAAAATGTCTCATGTAAATCTTTGGTTATTTAACTGCTCTAAAAATGTCTCTCAGGGCGGTAGTGCTTTCTGAACAACAGAAATAACTGTTCTTTTTCTCCTTGAGAATTTCTCTTCCTTAACTTGGTCTCCTTGCCAGTGGGATTTCTCTCAAATCACATGCATTTTCTCGGAGTACAGTTAGCCACTTTGAAGACATAAGCTCACTGGTTGCAGGCATTAGGGTACAGAGGAGAGAGTCCTGGCCTGATGACGTGGCATCTCCCTGGGGGGCAACTTCCCACCTGAGTTCACCACCTGGAGCCCATTTCTTTTTAGAGAAGTAAAACTCTATTGGCGATCCTTGCCTGGCTGAGTTTGTGTGAGGATAAATGAGCTGGGTGTGAGTTCAGAAACCATCGAGGACTACACCAAGGTAAGATATTGTTCTGGTTCCTTCTGCTTGGAGGAAGTTTTCAACAGCCTCTCTTCTCAACCTTGCCGTGTCTGCCTTGGCAAAGACCACTTTCCTCTCTGCCCTGGACGGCTGAACAGACTCCAACCTCAGCCTCCTCCACAAAGTTGCCATTGCAATCTTTCCCAAATGCACATCTCGAGAGGCTGAGTCGCTACTTAAACCTCGTGGTGCCTCCCTGAGTTTTACAGAAAAGCCCACCTTTTATGAAATGACTTTCAGGGCTCCCCCAGCCGTTCTGCCATCACTGCTCCAGCTATGCTGACCCACCTTCCATTCTCCAAGCTCACCTGTGGTTGCGTTCCTCTGGGCCTTTGCAGAAGCTGCTTTCTCTCCCTGGAATCCCCTTGCCTTAGTCGGCCTGATGAGCTACTCTTATTTACCTTTCTTGCCTTAGTTGAAGCCTTACCATCTCTTCCCTGAGGCCCCAAACCCCTGTTTTCCTCATCTCATTTATTTATTCTATTGCTTGTTTGTTGGGGCCATATCCCAGTTATAGCCCCTAAACTGTTTTGTAGTTCCACGTTTTGCTGTTCCACATTTTGTGGAACCCAGGTGTTCCAGGCTTCAGCACTCTGAGCAAAAATGTAACCACCTTCAGCTCAGGGCCCCATCCAAGGGGCTCTTCTCTGTTCATAGGCGTCTCTCCTCCAGGAATTTCTGGGAGTTCCAGGGTTGAGGGGGGAGGGTCATAGCCAGGTCCTTGAATCCTTGCTCCCTTTTGCTATGTGGCCTGTGAGGCAGCTGGTGATTGACTGACTCCCTCTCCCTCTGAAGCTTCAGTTTAAATCACACTGGATGTTGGCCGCCATCACGTCCATGGGGAGGAGGGAGGTGGGAGGCCTCAGGGGAGCTGTGCTGCTCTCCCTGTGCCCGCCAGCTGAGGTACAGATTCCTGCCTGGTTTCCCTCGGTGACTTTTTGAGTCAGAAGAATGTTCATCCAGGGCTAGAAGCCTCCAAGAGTGACAAAGGGGATGATGACTATATTGTCAGTTCACGCTGCACTCTGTTCTCTCCCCAGACACACAGTGCTGCGGATTTGGGCTGGGGAATTGTCCATTGTCCAGTGGAAAGCTGTACTGATGGTCCCCACAAGCAGGGTGTTAGGAAATGATTAATATGAATACAGGGATCCTGGCTTGTGTTATATTACCGGGAGCAGGGGTGGGTGTGGAGACTGTTAAGTGTCATTTTTACGTTTATACTTGTTTTTAAATCCCAGGGACTGTGAGAACAGGCATCCTACAATTTCCAGAAGTCACAGTCTGGACTAGAGATAAGATTCTCTAGTCTCTCTGGCCAGTCTTCTTCCCTTCCACCCCCCTCATCAGGGGAGGGACTCTTTTTTACAGTTCTGAGGTCTCTGGGGACATTATTCTGCCTGATGGAAAAGAAGAATTCCTTAGATGAAAGAAAAAAAGAGAAAGAGAGAGAGATGAATATTTCAGATGAAGAATTAGGGATGTGTCTGAAAATTCTGGCATAGATGGGGAAGAACTCTCAATATGTTTTTGTGGTTATACAACCCAAAATTATGTTCACTACATGAATGATGTGACTTGACCGGGAAAAGGCAACCTGAGAGTATTTTAAGACTCCTTGGTTATGGAATTATATATCCAGAAGGTACCATATCTAGCAGAGTGATAGACTAAAAATTATAATGGGTGTTCTTCAGCATATGATTAACATATTGAACATCGACAGTTCAGACCCTAATTAACTACACAGTCTGCTAACAGAGGGCATTCTGAGTTTTATAGTGACATAGGAGCCTTACTCCCCAGTGAAGCAAAATTTTATCTAATCATGTAACGTTTCTCTTCCATACGTCTTGGAGCAAGAAATCAAAGCTGCCCTTTTTCCTCTTAGATCTGAGTAAGAGAGTGAGCACAGGGAGTGTAGGAGGGAATTTTGTTGCTCTGTCAGAAAGGTAAATTGAATATTTATCATCACAATTTCCTTCTGTATCTGAAATAATTTCATATGTGACTCTTTGGAGCATTATGGGTAACCTTTAAAATACTTAGTGCTTTTTCTTATACCACTGAAATAAGAAATCAACCTCTCTTCCCTCCCTCCCTTTCTTTCTTCCTTCCTTCCTTCCTTCCTTTCTTTCTTTTTTTCTTTCTTTCTTTCTCTCTCTCCCTTCCTTCCTTCATTTCTCCTTCTTTCTCTCTTTCTTTGTTTCTTTCTTTTTCTTTCTTTCTCTCTCTCTTTCTTTTTTCTTTCTTTCTTCCTTCCTTCCTTCCTTCCTTTCTTCCTTCCTCTTCCTTCCTTCCTTCCTTTCTTTCTTTCTTTTTTCCTTCCTTCCTTCCTTTCTTTCTTTCTTTCTTTTTTCCTTCCTTCCTTCCTTCCTTCCTTCCTTCCTTCCTTCCTTCCTTCCTTCCTTCATTTCCTTCTTTCTTTCTTTCTTTCCTTTCATGTCCTTTCATGTCCTTTCTTTCTTTCCCAAAATCTATTTAGAAAGGGTCTTATAGCCAAGGGTAATCTCATCACTGAGCAATGCTTCTATTTATATGTCTGTCTCTCAGAGTATGTCTGTATCTTAAAGAAATCCCCAATGCAGGAGACAAGATATAAAATTGAATACCATCATGTAGTATCCCAAGGGGACTTGTTTAGTGTTTTCTTATCCAGTTACCCATGGCTACAGGGAAAGATTTTTCAAAATTCAATACAAATTGTGTTAGCTTGTTTTTATTCTTGACACCCTTAAGTCTTCTTTGATCACAGTAGATTTTAGAGGAAAGGGAAAAAAAATTCCTTTAGATCTCTCAATGTCAAGGGGCACCCAGATAGTTACTCTACTGCCCTTGCACAGAACTGTTAATTGTATAGAAGGACAAAGATATCTCAGAGTAAGCGTTTTGGGATCTCAATAAAAGCTGTTTGCTCTGCTCAGTGTCAGAAGGGCCTTGGGCACTAGCCAAAGGGAATTAATTATTGAAGGACTTTATTAGGAGATAGTTATCTCTAAAAGACAATTTCATTTGTCATATCACTGATCAAGCATCAAGTAATCAACAGGTATTTAATTACTGAGAAACTATTACGTTTTGTGTACTTTAATTAATTAATTAATTTGTTTGTTTTTGGCTGCGTTTGGTCTTCATTTCTGTGCGAGTGCTTTCTCTAGTTGCGGCAAGCGGGGGCCACTCTTCATCGCGGAGCACAGGCCTCGCACTATCGCGGCCTCTCTTGTTGCAGAGCACAGGCTCCAGACACACAGGCTCAGTGTGTACTTTAAACTATTATGAAAGAAGTGGATAAAATACTATCAAATAGCATTGCACGCTACAGAGAAATTGTTGATGAAAGGAAGAGTCAATCCATGCAGCAAACTTCACATGGCGTCTTATTATAACAAACTGCTGCAGCCACTCCCACCTTCAGCAACCACCATCCTGATTGGTGAGCAGCCATCAACATCAAGGCAAGACTCTCCACCAACAGTGTTGGCCAAACGCTTGGCCTTCTTTGGGTTCAGAAGCTATAGTCACTCCACAGGAGCCAGAGACTCCAGAATTTGAAGGGGAGAGTAGAAAACATCATCCTCATGGTTCATTAGGTGCTAGAATTCCTCAGATCTCACTGAAGACATTATAATGCAGTTAATATAAAAGACTGGGTGCTCTAATTCATTTTGACTTCCCTGAATTAATTTTATAATGGAAGGGGTCAGTCTCCATGCAGTTTAGAAAGAGAAGGCCAAAAAAGTGAGGCATGTTTGTGTTTGTCCTCCTGAGAGAAGAGCTCATGGTTTTCAGCATACTGAGAAAGGTAGCCACTCATTGAAGTAGACATAGTTAGCCCCACCCCCTCCTAGTCCGAGGGAAATCTGTCATGGAGCCATCCAATTCCCTTTGCTGTGATTCTATGTCCAGCACATGACCTTGGGAATGCACATTTTTTTTCCCCCGGGGCAGGAGGATCATGCTGGGTGAGTCAGGATCTGCCAAAATTAGGGACCCTTCCCCTGCCTGCCCTAGAGCATACAGGCATATCATGAAGATATTCCAGGTTGGATTCCAGACCACCACAATAAATTGAGTATTGCAAATAAAACAATTCATGCAAATTTTTGTTTTCCCAGTGCATAGGTTTACACTATACTGTAGGATATTTAGTGTACAATAGCATTATGTCTAAAAAAAATGTATGTACCTTAATTAAAAAATACTTTATTGCTAGAAGAAATGATAACCATCTGAGCTATCGGTGAGTCATAATCTTTTTGTTGGTGGAGAGTCTTGCCTTGATGTTGATGGCTGCTCACCAATCAGGATGGTGGTTGCTAAAGGTGGGAGTGGCTGTAGCAGTTTGTTAAAATAAGATACCATGTGAAGTTTGCTGTGTGGATTGACTCTTCCTTTCATGAACAATTTCTCTGTAGCGTGCAATGCTATTTGATAGTATTTTATCCACTTCTTTCAAAGAACTTCTTTCAAAATTGGAGTCAGTCCTCTCGAACCCTGCTGCTGCTTTATCAACTAAGTTTATGTAATATTCTAAATCATTTGTTATCATTTCAACAATCGTTACAGCATCTTCACCAGGAGTAGATTTCACCTCAAGAAACCACTTTCTTTGCTCATCCATAAGAAGCAATTCCTCATTCATTAAATTTTTTTCATGTGATTGCAGCAATTCAGTCACATCTTCAGGCTCCACTTCTAATTCTAGTTCTCTTGCTATTTCCATTACCTCTGCAGTTACTTCCTCCACTGAAGTCTTTTTTTTAAAAGTGAAATATAATTGACTTACAATATTATATTAGTGTCAGGTGTACAACATAGTGATTCGATATTTTTATACCTTACAAAACTAGACCACCATAAGTCTAGTTACCACTCTCACCAAAGTTATTACAATATTATTGACTATATTCCCTATGCTGTGCATTATATCCCTGTGACTTATTTATTTTACAACTGGAAGTATGTACTTCTTAATCTCCCTCACCTATTTCACTCATCCCCCTGCTCCCATTTCCTCTGGCAACCACAGTTTATTTTCTGTATCTAGACTCTGTTTCTGTTTTGTTATGTTTGTTCATTTGCTTTTTTAGATTCCACATAAGTGAAATCATATGGTATTTGTCTTTCTCTGTTTGATGTATGTCACTTAGTTTAATGCCTTCTAGGTCCATCCATGTTGCTGCAAACAGCAAGATTTAATTATTTTTCATAGCTGAGTAATATTCCATTGTATAAATTGATATATGTATGCCACATCTTTATCCATTCATCTATCGATGGATACTTAGGTTGCTTCCATATCTTGTCTATTGTAAATAATGCTGCAATAAACATAGGGAATGCATATATCTTTTCAAATTAGTGGAGATTTTTTTGTTTGGAAAAAGATGCAGAAGTGGAATTGCTGGATTATATGGTAGTAGTATTTTTAATTTTTTGAAGAACCTCCATACTGTTTTCTATAGTGGCTATATCAATCTACATTCTTACCAACAGTGCACAAGTGTTTCCGTTTCTCTACATCCTTGGCAACACTTGTTACTTGTTGTCCTTTTGATAATAGCCATTCTGACAGATGTGAGGTGATATCTTATTGTGGCTTTGATTTGCATTTCCCAGATGATTAGTGGTGTTGAACATATTTTCATGTGTTTATTAGTCATCTGTTATGTCATCTTTGGAAAAATGTCTATTCAGGTTCTCTGCCCATTTTTAAATCAGGTTGCTGTTTTTTTTTTTTTTTAATGTCAAGTTGTATGGGTTTTTTGTATATTTTGAATATTAACCACTTATCACTCCACTGAAATCTTGAACCCATCAAAGTCATCCCTGAGGGTTGGACTCAACTTCTAAACTTCTGTTAATATTGATATTTTGATCACCTCCCTGAATCATGAATATTATTAATGGCATTTAGAATGGTGAATCCTTTCCAGAACGTTTCAATTTAGTTTGCTCAGATCCATTAGAGGAATCACTATCAATGGCAGCTATAGCCTTATGAAATAGATTTCTTAAATAATAAGACTTGAAAGTTGAAATTACTCCTTGATTCATGGGCTGCAAAATGGATGTTGTGTCAGCAGGCAAGGAAATATTAATCTCATACATCTCCATAAGAGCTCTTGGGTGACCAGGGGCATTGTCCTTGAGCAGTAATATTTTGAAAGGCGTTTTTTTTTTTTTTTTTTTTATGAGCAGTAGATTTTAGCAGTGGACTTAAAATATTCAATAAACCATGCTCTAAACAGATGTACTGTCATCCAGGCTTTGTGTTCCATTTACAGAGCACAGGCGTAGTAGATTTGGCATAATTCTTAAGGGTCCTAGGATTTTTGGAATGGTAAATGAGCATTGGCTTCAACTTAAAGTCACTAGCTACATTAGTCCCTAACAAGAGAGTCAGCCTGTCCTTTGAAGCTTTGAAGCCAGGCTTTGACTTCCCTTCTCTAGCTATGAAAATCTTAGATCGCATCTTCTTCCAGTAGAAGGCTATTTCACTACATTGAAAATCTGTTGTTTAGTGTAACCACCTTCGTTAATTATTCTAGCTAGATCTTCTGGATAACTTGCTGCAGCTTCTATGTCAGCACTTGCTGCTTCACCTTATACTTTTATGTTATGGAGACGGCTTCTTTCCTTAAACCTCATGAACCAACCTCTGCTAGCATCAAACCTTTCTTCTGCAGGTTCCTCACCTCTCTCAAGCTTCATAGAATTGAAGAGAGTTAGGACCTTCCTCTGGATTAAGCTTTGGCTTAAGGGAAAGTTGTAGCTGGTTTTATCTTCTATCCAAACCACTTAAACTTTCTCCATATCAGCAATAGGGCTGTTTTTCTTTCTTATCATTTGTGTGTTCACTGGAGTAACAATTTTAATATTCTTCAAGAACTTTTTGCTTGCATTCACAACTTGGCTGGATTCTTCTGGTCATTATTAGTTCTACTGAGTCTTATCACAGCTAAAACTAAAATGTAAAAATAGTGTGTTAGGGAGAATTTTGGTAAGTCATTTCACAAGTATACAGTAATGTGTCTATAGAAAATTATAAGTATTACAGACATTTTCAAAATGGGAAATGTATACTTGTATTAGTTATCTATTGCTACATAACAAATTACCCTAACTCTTAATGACGTAAAACAACATACATTTATTACCTCACAATTTATTTAGGTCAGGAATCTGGGCATAGCTTAGCTGGTTCCTTTGCTTCATGGACTTTCACAAAGAGGCAGTCAAAGGGTGTTCCAGTGTCAAAGTCTCACCTGAAGGTTCAAGTGGGGAAGGACCTACTCCCAAGTTCACTTATGTGGTTGTGGGCAGATTCAGTTCTCAAGGGCTGTTGGACTTGAAATGCCTCAGTTCCTAGCTGGCTGATGGCCAGAGGCTACCCTCAATCCCTTGCAATGTGGGCAAGAACACTCTACTCCTTGCGACATGGCAGTAGCTTCATCAAAGCCAGCAAAAGAGAATCTATTGATTAGAAGAAAATTACTCAAGGGTAGGAGATTACTTGGGAAATACTAAGAAGGGGGGGGATCATTACAGTCATTAAGAGGCAAAGTATATTCAAAGATATTATGAAAAAGTCCATTTCATAGCACAGCTACTTTGGGAACTGCAATTGCATAGGCATGTTTAGTGGAGAAGTCTGTCTTAAATCAAATATAATTTCCTTAATTAATGCACTGCTTTATTCCTCAAACATTTTGCAAACTTCCTAATCTAATCTTTGGAATCTTTGAAGCCATTATCAAATGCTTTCAAACTTTTGCCAAATATTTTCTTCTCTTTTATACTCCCACATGAAATTTCTCTTCTAGGTCATTAAAGAAAAAGCTCTACAGAAAGACCACTGTGAGTGTGTGTACTTTGAATTGTGGGCAAGAGATGGTGTTTATGAAGGTAAAGAAAGCAGTTTCTGAGATCTTATGAACAAGATCCAGCCTTCAGTTAGGCTAAACAGATTGTATTTCATCTGCAATTCTCAGCATGGTGTATCTGTTAATGGCTGAAGAAAAGAGTTCTTTATTTTGAAAACATACAGAGATAGAAAAACTCTCATATGGAAAAGAAAAAAGGTGAAAAAAAAGATGGCATGAGTCGAGTTGAGACAGTTTATTTGTGGAAAGTTATAAAAATGTGTCACAAAGCTCACTTTAAATTTCCTAATTGCCAGCTGTGGACCTAAACGTGGGATGGGTCTTAATTTCCATTTCATGAGATTTTTCTCTGCAGCTGTCCTGATTGCCTGGTTGCAATATGAGTGCGTTTTTTTGAAAAAGTTGGATTCTCTGATTTTTTTTCTCTTTTGCTCTTGAATTCTAAATAAAATCAGAGTGCTCTCCTTTCTATCTGTAGCAAAAGAATAAGCAAATGGAAAGTGAAGGGAAGGAGAGAATTTACAAACAGATTAAGTGGTGAGATTTGAAGTTTCACAAATGCTTCTCCTACTACACAATGTCTGATAGTCCTTGTATCAGAAGAAAATTACCTTTGGAGAATTATTGTATCATTTTTAATTTTCTGATTTAAATCACAGCCAGCGAGTAGAAGAAACCTATTGATAGCACAATTGGGAATGCTCTGGGTAGTTAAGAACCAGAAAGAAGACGTGTTCCTGGAAGATTAGTTCAGTGCTAGAAGAGAGAGGAGACCCAAAGGGGAAGCAAGTGTGCCAAGATAAACCTTAATTGTCATGTGCCAAGTTTGTCTACAATTGATCCTGGTAGAGGCTTGTTAATTTTTCAAAATGATTATGCTCTTGGAGATATGATTTGTCTTCTGAACCTCACTGGCTAAAAATTTAATTTAAAGGGCATTCATTAATTTGGTCTATATAGAAATAATAAAAATTTTGAAGTATAGAAAATTTGAATGTACATGAAGCTGAGTGTTTGATGAAGATGAGACTTGAAATATCTTTTATTGAGATAACTGCCCTTAGGAGAGTCCTCAATTTTTGGTTGCTGCAGATAGTGGGACTCCTAGTTCACACTTGATTTCGCTTTATCATAGGAATGAGTGTAAAGCAAATACTTACCTAGAGTTCTTAAAAAAGATTTGAAGTCACTGTGTCTCTGACTGCAGATGGTGCAAGTGGAGATGTTAAGTGTTCAGTTCAGTAGTATGAACTGGATGTATTTTGAGATGGACAGTTATGTGCTTGAAAGAGCTAAAGAAAAAGAATTTTCCCTACATATGGATTTTGATAAACTTTTAATAATTCTCACTTGATGCTATTCAACAGATTTCGAGAAACATACCTCTGGCTATTGTGATTTTGTCTACTGAAAGAAAAAAATAATTCCGCTGCCAATTATCCTGGGGCATGAAATGAGTGTACCTCAGACTGGGGTAGAGGAGGATCTCTACCTGTGGTTGAGGCTAAAGCTTTTATGGGGCTATGAATGGGAGAGACCTAGAGGTTCTGGGTGGTGAGGGGTAAGCTGGCCTTGTCTCATGGTAGACAATCAAGAGTAAGATAGAGAACTTAGGAGTACAGTCAAGTTGCAAGTGACCACTTTTTGTAGCAGTAAAAGTCATTCTCCAAACTCTACATTTATTATTCCTCAATCACTCATAAAGTGTTATGAAAACCACATTCTGGTCCCAGCTCTTCTTTGGATTGGAAAGGGAAGGAACTGGATCTGGGCTTTGAGTGAAAAGGTGAAAGGCAGAGAAACTAACCCAGAGGAGCCACTAATGTGAGGGATCAAATGACTTGAGAGATTGGGAGTATGATGTCCTCTTCCTCACCTCTGACAACACTGGGTAGTATCGAGCTTCCTAAGTTTTGCTCATTGGACTGGAACAAAATAACACTTCACTATTATTTTGACATGCATTTCTTTAGTTATCAATGAAGTTGAACGTCTGAATATCTTTTCAAATAAGTTATTGACTATTTGTGTTTATATTTTTGGTAAACTTTTTATATCTATCTCCATTTTTCTATTGCATCACTCATCTCCTTTTTAAAATTTATCTGAATTTTTTTTCTTCTTTCTATGAGTTCTTTTTAAACAAAAGAAATCAGCCTTTTATTGGGTGTAAGATAGACTCAAGGATGTATTGTACCACATGGGGAATATAGCCAATATTTTGTAATAACTGTAAATGAAAGTAACCTTTAAAAATTGTACAAAATTTTTTTAAAATTAAAAAAAGACACTTTAGGAGAGTTTTCTATTAAAAAAAAAGAAATTAGTCTTTGTGCTTCAAATGTGGTGTACATATGCTTTCCAATATTTGTTGTTGGTCTTTCAACTTTGTTTATTATGTACTTTTCTATTAGAAAGCTTTACATTTTAATATAGTCATTTTTATCACTCTTTTCTTTATATGGCTTTTAGGTTTTCCATCCTGTGCTTTGAGGCCTTCCTCAAACATGTTTCAACATCATTAAAAGAAATCCTTCTTTTCCTTACTAAATTTAAATGCACTTTTATTAAAATTCCTATATATATTTAGGTCTGTTTCTCAACTCTTTACTTCCATTGTTCCAGTATCAAAGAGCTTTAATTATTGTAGTTTTATTATATGTTTTAATATCTTGTGAGGCAGATGCCTCCTTTTCCTTGTGGGAATTTTCCTGACTAATCTCACATTTTTATTTTTACAGGTGAACTTTACTAATATATCTGACAGTCTTGCCCCCACAAAATCCTAATGATAATGAATTTATAAATTAGTTTAGGTGAAATTGACATCTCTACAGCCGGGAATCTTTTTGTTTTACTGAATGTTTTATTTTCATTTACATGTTTATAACAAGTGCAATTGGCATAAACAGGTTTGGGAACAAAGCTTAAGAGCCTTTGGTAAACATGTACCACAATTTTGGGGGGCTGAAGTAACAGAGAGCAACCCACTAGCATGCCCTGATTTACAATGCCAAGTCTGCTTTACAATGGGAGGAGAGGGTATTGGTTAATCTGGTGATTTTGTTATGTGGAGGTCGGGTAAAGGAGTTTTTTTTTTTTTTTTTTTTAATTTAGCTTTTATTTTATACTGGAGTATAGTTGATTTAAAATCTTGTGCTAGTTTCAGGTGTACAGCAAAGTGATTCAGTTATACATGTACATATATCCATTCTTTTTCATATTCTTTCCCATATAGGTTATTACAAAATATTGACTAGAGTTCCCTGTGCTATACAGTAAGTCTAAAGGAGTCTTTTTATTCAAGGGCACAGTGGGTCTTTCTGCAGTTTTACTCATCAACCTTGGCTTTGTTTTTCAGCATCTTCTTCCCTGTGTAGTTCCAGGTTGGAGTTCACCGAAAGAGAAAATTGTGTGAGGTTTTCACAGCAGATGGGAAGCAGCAGCCCTTAGCTCTAATGTCATTGTGGGCAGAGGTGATGAGAGGCAGGTGCAGAGGGGCAAGTGGGTTCCAGTGGATTCTTACTCTTCTCCACTCCATGTCCTGCTTTTCTTCCTGACTCTGACCCTACTGACCAAGAGCAAACCAGTCCCTCGAACGGATATCTGGCTGTGAACTCACGGAGGTGGTACCTATGCAGAGGTGGTAGTCTTCCCAGGCTAATATGCTCATCTCTCTTTGCATATCACCTTTGGCAGCTGCATGTGCCTTGCTTCCTGATTCCCCTGCAAGCTCTGACTTTTCCATCTGGGCTAGTGTTCAGGAGAGCTGGTGACTTTTCTCTGATTTTAAGGTTTCCCATTGGACCTTTTCTTCCCCAGCTCCTTCCACAGTTGAATGAGGTCTGATTCTGTAATCAATTCTGTATTTCTTAGCACTCATAGTGATTCTGCTTCCTTTGTGGAGCCCTAATGGATACACTGCCCACTTACATAGCTCTTCTTTTATTTCTTACTACAGTATCAATGTTTTCTTCATATAGATTTTACATACTTCTTTTAGTAATTGTTCTTAGATGTTTTCTCTTTTTGCTTGCTTATTGTGAATGGAATTTTCCTTCCATAATATTTTCTAATTGGATCCTATCTCAAGGCCTTTGTACTTGCTGTCCTTCTGCTTAGTACCCTCATCCACCAGATATATCCATCACTCCCTTAAGCTCTTTACATATTATCATCTTTTCAATAAGACCTTCCCTGGCCACCTTCTGTACAATTGCAGTCCCTCATACACCATGTACCCTCCTTCCTTGCTTTATTTTTATCCTTAACACTAAACACCATTTAGCATACCATACGTTTTAGTTATTGATGAAATAAAATTCATATTTTAAGACAAAATAAGAAAACCTTTATACAAAATTTTTTCTCCACCTGTTTGGGCTTCTCCCTCCCCCTAGTGTGCATTGTGCATCTGCATTATGCATTAACCAGACCTCTCCAATGGCAGAAATACCTGCTCAACCTTAAAGATCAAGTTTTCTTCTCCTGGTGTCAGCCATGTAACTCCTTAGAAGATAATGTTTCTTTCTTAATCTTGTAGGTGGTCACGATGACCCACCACCTGCTTTGTATGTGCAGACATCTTTGGTGAACTTTACATACAATGCCTATATGTCCCTTCCCTTAAAGATAGCAATTAGTGCAGAAAGACTGGGTCAGCCAACCTGGGGAGATACTGGGTCACACCTAATGAAAATTCTAAGTATTTACATATGACTTATTAATGTTACTAGCTATATTACTTGTATTCTTCCTATTTTACAAGTTCATTGTTTCTTGTATTACCAAATGTGCAGCTGAGCCTCTGATAAAAATAATGACTAGGCGACTTGAAATGATTGACCAACTATATCTTTCGGTAAGATCAATGATTATAATAGTGTAACTCTAGATATGGGAATAAGCAACAAGAGGGAACCATTTCCTGGACCATGGCAGACTAGTAAGACTAGTCTCTGGTCCAGAGATTTTGGCTACTGTTAACAGGGCCTAGTCCAGTAATAGAACATTGAGTGCACTGTCAATGAAACCCTTGCCTGACCTGGGAATGAGCATTCCTAGTGCCATGGTACAAACTGGTCGTGAAGTGCCACACAAAAGTTGGTTGAAATTAAGACTGAAAGGGAAGGAATTGTAAAATAAAGAATGTTGCTTACCATCCAATTCTACAAGAATCAAATCATTAGCCACTGTAGTTGCTAAGGGTGAAGATCAGGATGAGGCATTTTGTTCTGTGGGAAAACTAGCAGAACTGGTCCTCAGACAGTGACATATTTTCAGGAGAAAATTTTATGAACCGAGTTTCTTGCATGTTCCCATACTTAGAAAAACACTAAAAGCATTCAAGATATCTGTTGCTTGCGAATAGCAGTAACCTTCTACCAAGATGCACTTGATTGCATGCACCCCTTCACCAAAATCACATATGTACTGGCCTCCTCCCATTACCTCTTTGGAACGGTCCTCAGACCTTTCTGAAAGACTGTTTCCTGGATTATAATCCTCAGGTTGGCTTGAATAAAATGCTCCATTTTGTTCTCAGATTTATAGAGCAATTTTTTCATCAATATTATATAGTGTCTGTCTTTCCTCACAGAATATAAGCTCCATGATGACAAGAATTTTTCATCTGGTTTGTTTACTTCAGTATCTCCAGTGCCTAGAATATTGTATGGCAAATAATAGGTGCTTACAAAATATTTTCTGAATGAATGAATATATAGAAAGTTATCGATTTAACAAAAAACTTTGTGTAACTCATCACCTTACTTATTCTATTATTGTTTCCAGTAGTTCTTATGTCAACTCTTTTGAGTTTTCTAGTCTGTAAACTCACATCATCAACAAATAATAATTTTGACTCTTCCTTTCTACTACTTATACCTCATTTAGTTTTATTGTCTAATTGCCTTGATTAGTTCATCTATAATGATGTTAAATAATGTTGGTGATAGTGAACATCATTCTCCCCACAATTTTAATGTTTTTCCATTAAAATCTTTTAGATCAAGGTCACTAATCCTAGATTTTTTTTTGGCCACTGCAGGGCGTGCTGGATCTTATTTCCTGACCAGAGATCAAACCCTTGGCCCCTGCAGTGGAAGCACTGAGTCCCAACCACTTGACCATCAGGGAAGTCCCAGGACATTTTCTATTTGCACATACCTTCTTTAAAAGTAATTACTTAGGGCTTCCCTGGTGGCGCAGTGGTTGAGAGTCCGCCTGCCGATGCAGGGGACACGGGTTCGTGCCCCGGTCCGGGAAGATCCCACATGCCGCGGAGCGGCTGGGCCCGAGAGCCATGGCCGCTGAGCCTGCGCGTCCGGAGCCTGTGCTCCGCAACGGGAGAGGCCACAACAGTGAGAGGCCCATGTACCGCAAAAAAAAAAAAAAAAAAAAAAAAGTAATTACTTAGAGTTACTTATAAAGGTTATTAATAACATAAATAAGGGTTAATAACACAAAAATATTATTGGTAAATCAGCTTTTTGGAACCCAGAATTTATTTTTCCATGTAAGCAATGGTATAAATAACAACCAGGTTTCCTAGCTAGTTCATATGCCATGCTTCAAGCGTGTTATTTTTCTTCATAGTAAGGTGTCAAGGTCCATTTCCCTCATGACATTTCACATAGACAGAAAAGAAAGTTCCAGTCACTTAATAGTCATTGTCCTAATCACTTCTTGGCGTCAACACACCACACTGTATAATGGTAATTTGTGTTCAAGACTCTTCTTTTCCTCCCACAGATTTAACCTGAGTCCACAAACTCAGATGAGGATAAAGGGACAAGCAGATCACATAAATGTTTGAAAGTTGGCCAGTGGGTCACATAATAGGCAATGGTGGGGACTGGTGGGTAGGTAATGTGAGATCTCAAAAGGGGCACAGATAGCAGCTGCTTGGGAGAATGAACCTCATATTGCCAGATCTTCTGATTTTTAAGATGGATATGGAAATCCTGACCTCTATGGGAAATCTCCCAATTTTTAAAGGTGAATGCATTGTTCAGTCCTGGCAGGGCATACATGGCACATTCAAATTAGCTCATTGACAAATAAAGGAATTGTTTACAAGATGCAAACAGGGTTTCCTTCACCCATCAAGGTATGGTGAAGCACTTTGGAGATAGCAAGAGTAGGGAGCATTACTGTTTCTTGATCGAAAGGGCTCAGCTGTGGCTGTAGGGAATGGCTGAGAGGGCTGTCTGACAGGAGCATGGTCTTAGATGGAAAGAAGTAGCCAATCCATGGTAGGGAAGGAGCCAAACACATAAGCACCACCATCTCCTTCTCTCGTGCTCTGATCTTCTGCATAGTCCTCTATTGGCTGAAACCAAGAGAAACCCCGAGGGCAGAGGGGTCCACTGATTCAGTCCCCAAAAGCCAGCTTCCTGGGTACAAAGCAGGGTGCAACAGAAGGGGAGTGGATCTCGAAGGCCAAATGAAAAATATCCAGCATAGATAGCTCTGAATTCAGATTAAATAAAATGCAAACAAATACTCAGGAGGAAAACAAAACATGCTGCAAGGTGTCAGTGTGGGACTATTAGTTTAAGCATTTTAAAGACATGGTATGTCTTTATATTTCTATCATTTTATCCTAGTAGTGTGTGTATACAAGATGCTTGATAACTGGGTGAATGAAAGTCATTTGAAAACCTAATTTCATATGGCTAGAAAATGCATTTTACATTCTCCCAATAAGATAAAACAGTTTCTCTTCCAGATATTTCTTTTTCCAAAAGAATAAATACAACATTATCATCAGGGAGTTTATGGTCTAAATTTCTCAAATGTTGTATTCTAACTTATTGTATTGTTATCTATTGATACACAACAAATAACACCCAAATTTAGTGGCTTAAAACAACATTTATCATCTCACAGTTTCTGAGGGTCAGGAATCCAGGAATGGCTTAGCTCGGTGGTTCTGGCTCAGGGTCTGGGTTGCATGACCTGAAGCCTGGACTGGTGCTGGAAGATGCATTTTCAAGAAGTCTCACTTACACAGCTACTGGCTGAAAGTCCCAGTTCCTTGCCATATGGCTTCTGCATGGAGTTTCCTTAATGTCTTCAAGACCTGGAAGCTGGCTTCTGCCAGAGCAAGTATTCCAAGGGAGACAGAGAATGAGACGCAACCAAGAGGGAAGCTGCAATGTCTTTAGACATTGTACTATATTCCACTGGTCACACAGACCACCTTGGAATAATACAATGGGGAAGGAGATAGGAATCACAGGAAGCCTTCTTGGAGGCTGGCTACCGTAATTGTTCTGCTTCGTTTTCACAGAATGTCCTATCTTCATATGTTATTTTGTTCCTGAGTATCTTTTTCTTTACCAACACTAAAGAGTGGATACAGCAGAGGGAGAGCTGCTGTTTAATTAATGTTTACCGGCAATGTCAATCAGTTTCGACAAGGCAGTGTTGATCCTCTACTGTAGGGTGACTCTTGCATCCAAAATGTCAGCTTCACCTTCTCTGTAGAGCTTGGCATATAGAAAACTAAGAAAAGAGAGGAAATGGTACTGGGAAGGATGCAGAAGAGGGAAGTCAGATTTTTCCATTGTTGGCCTGAGTCTGCCAACTCCAAGAGAAATCCCTTCACCTACACTTCTCCTACCCTGTGATGTGGACAGGTCTAGGTGATCACAAATGCTCTGGGGTTCTGTAGTTCCTTTTCCATACATACACACACATACCCTGAGCACGTGAGTAAGGCGATTGGGTTCCTAGGAGTTGGAATTCTCTCCCACCATCTGTAAAAACTTAGGGCTGCAATTTGGCTCCAAGATACCAGGGATTCCCAGTGATAAACAGATGATAAAACTCTGAAGTAACAGACCTTCTTATATATTCCCAATCTCCCACTCCTGACTTGATCTGCTCTAGACACGGGCTCTGTAATAGATGGACAAACTATTCTCTATCTCCCCAGATCTTAATTTCATCTTATTTTTCCCCCTCAGCATCACATCAGTTTCATCCAAAATAAAGGCAGCTTTTAGTATTTATTAAATTCCTTTTCTGGTTAGAAGATTGGAATGATTCAACTTTCTCACAAGTTTCCTTCTGCTTTTGTCCTTGTTTTGAGAATACTGCATAAACCCCAAGGAATTTAAGGATTTCCAGAATCAAGTGATAGGTGTTCCAAATGAGATATGAGCATTTACAAAGAATGTTGCTAAACAGCTGTTTACAAATAAAGGCATTTTTCCAACTGAAAAGAATTAAAAAGCAAATGTTATCATTAAATGGTGAATAGTCGGGGAGACTACCTTGACTGCATAAAAATTTATTACTAGATCTCATTTTTTATAGCACAGGTAATGGTTGCTTGAAGAAGTAGGAAAACGTGTCAAGGGATTTTTATGAGGAAAAAAAAAAAGTAAGTCTGTATGTTGGTTTGAATTGATGACCGAAGAATGATTTCATTTCACTGTAGTCCAGCAATAAATCTCTAACTCTTCTCTCACTGGTGACACTACACCCTGTAGGGAATCCAGGCCAGCTAGTTCCAGGCACTAATCTTTCATGCTGGGAAAAGCATCTGCTAGGTGTATTGGACCCAGAAAGTCTGGCAAGACCAGTTTTTGTATGAATTGGCTATTAATCTTGACTACTCTTGCTTACAGTTCATCACTTTAGGGGCTACAGTCTGGTTGTGCTGAGTTCTGGGACATTGTTAATGAAGAGTTACCTTAGCATGTCTCAGATTTTTCCATTGAGCATGAGGAAGCAGCTACTTGGACATTCACATTCTTTTTAGACAAAAAAAACAAAAAAACAAACAAAAAAAACAACGATTGCAGGAAGTAGAGAGAAGTAAAGAGATGCAGCTGGTGTCATTACTTGGACTTACCTTCTAGTTTTACCACCCACTAACTGGCACTTTATCTCATGGGACCTTAGAGTCTGCCTGTATAAAATGAGGTGATTGAGTTAGAACAATTGTTCCTGGCTTTTTTTTAATCACTGAAAACCCATTTTATTATTTTTTTCCTCTACAGACCTCATGTTTTGAGAGATTTTATCTAGATGATGACATTTATATTGTAGTAATTCATTTGTTCCACTTTTTATTGTATTTCCATTTCAAAGTTCTCCATATTTTAAGCAACAATGGATTTATGCAATGGTTTATAAATAAGTTATGAAATCATATAATCAAAGCCATGGCTGAGATGCTAATAAGCATCTCACAGTACTATCTACTGCCGTTGTTTCCTTTATTTTGTGTACTACGTGTCACTGTGTGCTTTTATTTTGTGTGCTAAATAAAGTGTCACTTTCACCTTCTGTACAGAGCATTGGCATGGAAGTAACTAAAAAATAAGTAGGAAATGGCACTGGGTAAGTAGGATCCAAAAGAGGGATGTCAGATTCAAGGTCCAAGGTCATATGTCCAAGGTCACGACTATGGGCTCTTTCTCTACTGTGACTACTTCATATGTGGATTTCGTAACAACCTCTCATAAACTGATAGAAGCTGAAGAGAACTGATAAGTAGAAGATGGCTGGTATTACCATAATGAGTTGATTTACTTCTAGTAGAAAGCAAAGACATATGCATATGTGGCTTTAACAGAAGTATTTGTATGTTTCCTTAGGTTATTAGTTTTGGGTGGAAATATTGTAAAACCTCTAAGTATATAGAAAAATTTCATAATTCTAGAACTCTTGTGCAACGGTGACTGTACTGCCTTCTCATTCACTCTGTTGTGTTGTGGATAAATGGAATTTGGGGTTGACTGGCACAGTTGATTGGAACAGAGTGCTAACTATATCAGAAGTTTTATTCTGTTTATAGCCATTGGTTTCCCTGCTCATCTCTGCCATCCTTCTGACCAATGCCTGCTACTTGTCACCGAAGAGTCACTCAAAGTCCCTTGGTCTACCTTGATTGCCAACTCTGGCATGAATTTCAAAGAGGGGTTTCCTCTTAGTGTCTTGGAAAAACATTAGCCCTGTGCCTCTACTGCTTCAAGGAAACACATTCTCTTTGTTTCCGCTCTCTTGTCCTATGGTATACCAGGTGACTGCGTATATGTGTCAGAGAATAATTAGATTTTCAATCAAGGCAAGAGTTAGAAGATGCATATTAGCTTTACAGACAGGGTATCTGTGGTAGGCAGAATAAGGAGACCCACAAAGACATCCATGTCCTAATTCCCTGAACCTATACATACGTTTTGTTATGTGGCGAGGGGAAATTAAGGTTGCAGATAGAATTAAGGTTGCTAATCAGCTGACCATAAAACGGGGAGATTATCTTGTATTTTCTGGGTGGGCCCAATGTAATCACAAGCGTTCTTATAAGTGCAAGGCGGGAACAGTAGAAGGGGAAGAAATGACAGTGGAAGGAGAGGTCAGAGAGGTGCAATTTCTGGTTTAGAAGGTGGAAGGAGGCTACGAGCCAAGGAATATAGGCAGCCTCTAGAAGAGGCTAGAAAATAGATTCTCCCCTAGAACCTCCAGAAAGCCCCCCCCCCCAACAAGCCCTGCCAATACCTTGGTTTTAGCCTCATGAGACCCATTTCAGACTTTGACCTTCAGAACTATAAGATAATAAATTTGTGTTGTTTTAACCACTAAGTTTGTGGTAATTTGTTACAGCACCAACAGGATGCTAATATAACATCCAATAAAACTGACAAGTGAAATATCCCCGGTATAAGCTTCATAGCTCTGTCCTACTTTTCTGTTGTGCCTCTAAGGGTCTCTTCTTATTTAGAACACCTCAGAGGAGGAGTTTGGGATCCACATTGAAATAAGAAGGCTCCTTTATTCATCCACTGGTTTAACCGTTGTATTTAAACCAATTGTTTATGTATAGTTATATGAACTGTTTAATGATAATTTGGATACAAGAGATGCCGATTTCTTTAGTTTTCTATATCAAATTTATTCCAGCTTGGTTCTATACTCCTGGGAGCTTTGTTAGAGGTCAATAATTGCTGTTACGGGTAGCAGGGGATCGGGGTGAAGGGAACTGCCTCTCTACTTCTTAGATTCTGTAAGAAAATTGAGGATTATATGGTCCTGGAAAATGGGGAGCGGCCTTGGTCATTCTTCTGGGATGGCCTTCAAAGGCAGGTTGCTCTGCCAACAACTCCATTCCTTCCATGCCAGGCTCAGCCACAGAAGACATTCCTGAGGCTCCTGAGAAAAGGCACCTTGTGCTGCTTCTTCAGTCACTGATATACCTGTCCTCATCCAAGAGCGTAGCACCCCAGGTGCAATGCCCTAGCAAGCTCTGCTCTCATTATTTCACTGAATTGCATCCTTCCATTCTCCAGCCCTGTCTCAGGGGACCCAAGCAGGCTCAGGTCACTTGGCCACTGCCATTGCTACCCTCCCTCTCTTGGATGGGCACTTAATTCCCTCAGTGCACCTAGACCAGGAGTGGAAGTTGAGCCCTGTGGGCCATGTTTGGCCTCATTTCCCTCTTGTTGTCTTTCCTTCGTGTGCACAGTAGCATCCTGCACAGAGTTTAAAGTCTGAATTAATTGTTATCATTTACCAGTGAGGATTTTACATGAATATGTCCAGGATTTCTTGAAAATTCAGCAGGTTTGGAAAGGTGGAATCTTTACTCCCCCATGGCAATAGCCAACTTGGCAGTGAGTAATGGCTGGCATTTGCTCTCTTCATCTCTGCACTCCCCACCTTTCTATACTGTATCCTCATCCCTGAGGCCAAGGTCAGCTGTTGTTTTTCATCTCACACCAGGTTCACTTTACTCATTTATATGATCTTTCTGCCCTTTATATATCTGAGAGCCTGTAAGCCCTGGTCTAGACTTTCCAGATATCTGATAACTTGTGTTTTTTTCTAAAGCCCAGAAATACAAAAAAAACTCTATCTTCTCTATGGGGTAAGCAGAGAGTTTAGATCTTATAAACAAAGGTTTGGCTACCAGTCTGGTGAGGAAGAGGCCATGGGAGGAAGGGAAGCTGGACTGCTTTCTGTGGAGTGTCTAGCAGCAAAAACAAAGCACAGGATACTTTCCTTTCTTGGTGAGTCATTGTGCTACATGAAGTTATCAATGAGTCAGCTCACCAGAAAATGACTTCCTTGATGATGGGGATGATGTCTAACCCAATGCATGGCTTATTGACACACTGTCAGCATGTTTTTTGGGTTGGGTGAATGAATGGAGAGGGTAAATGATGGGAGCTTTTTGCCACTACCTGGTGGAGAGATAAGATGTAGGCTGACCCACCTTGCCTTTTATACAACGGAATTAAGAGTAAACACATTAGAGAACATATCTCCTTTCTACAGTTTTGTGTCAAGGAAAGAAGGTAGAAATACTACGTTCTCTGAAATTGTTTGTGGTAATGCTGTAAAAAAGACAGTGTTTGTCTTCATCACCAGTTCCAGTTGATCAGATCTTATGTTGCCTGCAACAGTCCTGTTTGAGACTCCTTCCTAGATTCTTCCCAACCTGGCACCAAAAGCTATAATTCAGGCCGGCAAAGGGAAGTGCACAGCTTCCACGATCAGCTGGATAATAAAGACAAAGGACTTGGTGCGGGGGGTTGTGCCTATTGCTACAGGAGAGGAACACCTGATTATTGGTGGTGTGCACACAAACATGGAACGATGGAACTGGCAAGGACCTCCTTGACTGCCAAATCCAACACCTGCAGCTTGCAGATGAACACAGTGAAGCCTGCAGAAGGTCAGGGCCTCAACAAAAGTCATGCATCAAATTAGTGGAAGCTCTGGTTTTGGAAACCAGAACACCTGGACCCACTGATGTCCTGTCGGGTGCGTTTCTCACTATCTCAGTTTTTTGGAGGGGATTAATTTTGTAACCCAATTTTTTTTTCTGGATTGCCAAATTAATTTTCTTAGGATTAAACAAATTTTTCTTTTTCCTAAGCTAAGGCTGACTTAGTGGTGTATTTCTAACTTTTGTTTTTAAAAGAAATAACTCTTTATTCATAAAATTCTCATATCATAGGTGTTTAGTTGGATGGATTTTGATAATTGTATACAGTTGTATGACCACCACCCTAAACAAGATATAGAACATTTTCATCATTTCAGAAAGTTCTGTGTGCCCCTTTCCAGTCCATTCTCCCCTCACCCCATCAGCGTAGGTTGGTTTTGTCTGTTCTTGCAATTCATATAAATGGAATCACATATAGTATATGTTCTTTTGTGCCCGGCTTCTTTCACTTAATGCAGGGATTGACAAATTTTTTTTTTTTTTTTTTTTAATAAAGGACCATATAGTAAAGACTCTTGTCTTTGCAAGCCACTTGGTCTCTGTTTCAACTACTCAACTCTGCTGTTATTGCACCAAAGCAGTCATAAACAGTACAGAAATGAGTGGGCGGGGCTCTGTTCCAATAGCACTTAGTTACAAAAACAGATGGTGGACTAGATTTGGCCTGTGGACTGTAGTTTGCCAACACTTGGCTTATCATAATATTTTTGATATTTATCAATGTTGTTGCACGTATTAGTAGTTCACTCTTTTTATTGCTGAGGATTAGCTTTGTAGTATGAATATACCACAATATATTTATCCGTCCTCCTTGATGGACATTTGGGTTGTTTCCAGTTTGCAGCTATTATGCATAAGGCTGCTATAAACATTCTTATACAAGTCTTTTGGAGAACATATGTTTTCATTTCTCTTGGGTAAATACCTAGGAGGGGAATTGCTGAGTCATAGGGTAGATGAATGTCTAACCTCAAAGAAACTGCCAAATAGCTCTTGAAATGTGTTGTGCCATTTGATGGCCCCATCAGCAATGTCTGAGAATTACATTTGCTTCCCATCACTGCTAACATATGCTGTAGTTAGTTGATTTTAGCCACTCTGATGGGTGTAACTCAATTGCTGTTTGGATCCTGCCCTCTGCCCTTCATGACCATCCTTCTGTCTGTTATTTCTTACACTGTTTTTTTTTTTTTTTTTTTTTTCGGTACGTGGGCCTCTCACTGTCGTGGTCTCTCCCGCTGCGGAGCACAGGCTCCGGACGCGCAGGCTCAGCGGCCACGGCTCACGGGCCCAGCCGCTCCGCGGCACGTGGGATCTTCCCAGACCGGGGCACGAACCTGCGTCCCCTGCATCGGCAGGTGGACTCTCCACCCCTGCGCCACCGGAGAAGCCCTCTTACAGTGTTTTTAACCTCATCTCTTTTCCTCTGTGCTCAGTTTATACCTATGTCTGTAGGTTTGGTACTGTTTACCTCAGTATCTCCCCGTCTATACCTAACCGTCTGTCTCATTCGCCACCAACCATGTAACATTATTTTAGCTCCTTTGCCCAAGTGAGTTTCCTCCAGGCCTATCTTCACCTGAATACAGAGTCAGGACAATCTTCCCAAACTACCAGCTTGCCATACCATCCTCATTTACTGGTTTCTTTTTTCACTGAGGCCTTTACTCCTAAATACATTGGTGTGAATATATCCAAGCCAAACCTGGTGTGGACATGGCCATAACCTTCTCTAGCTCCAGAAAGAGCTTCTGCCATGTGCTCACTGTTCCTGGAAATTCCTTTAACAGAGCATTTTCCTCCTGTAATGAGAAGTCCTCAGATGTAATTTCTCTGGAACAAGTAGGTTCCTTTGAACTCATGAGTATGCAAATAACCAAGAGCTGTTTTCCTGAGAGAGGGTTTTGGTGGACAACAGAAAAAAGAGAGGCTGCTTCCAGGACAGAAGGTGATGTTTCAGGCAGGGGTGCAGTGAAGGTGGTGGGGATGGGGAAGGAGGCAGCGAGTTGGAAGAGGGAGTAACTATAGTACAGTGAGGGCCAAATTCACCTTCCCCATTATTTCTACCCAAACTGACTCTTTGCATGGGCCTGGATTCTAGCAAACTGGATGAGCCCTTGCTCATTCTTCTTCCTTAACTCCTTTCACTTTTTTTTTTCTTGCTGGGGATTAAATAGCTGCCCTTTGCTTTAGCTGTGAAGGAAGGTTTCACCCCTTCCAGGTTTCTTCTCTTCCTTCTCTTTCAATTCTTAAACTTCAGTTGCCAAGTCATTCCACATCACCTCTGGCTGCTGTTACCCAGTGGGGTATTTCTCTGTCTTTCTGTCTCTCCTAAACCATGTCCAGGCAATGATTGTCCCTGGCTACCCTCGTTGTATTTAAGACTTGATTCTTCTGTACTTCACCTTGTAGGAAACCATTCATAGATGAATTTAGAGACTGTGGAGTTAATGACTACTCCCAGGAATATTATTTGCAATCTACTAAACCAAAACAATAAATCTGATGGGGGAGGAATGAGTGAAATCTTTTCTAGAATAAGATGAGAACCAAAAAGAAAACAACGAATAAAGTTGCATGTAATTGAATTTTCAGACACTTGGCAAGCTAGCACAATATTTCCAAATTCTGTATCTTCTATTTTATAGAAGAGGGCATTCCCACACCCCTTTAAATAACAATAAACTATCCAACTCTAGAATCAGCTAAGTCAATGCCTTTAGACAGACCATCAGGAAGACAGACTATCTAATATCACATTTGCTGTTATTTGCCATGATTAAACATGAACAGGGCTTCCCTGGTGGCGCAGTGGTTGAGAGTCCGCCTGCCGATCAGGGGACACGGGTTTGTGCCCCGGTCCGGGAAGATCCTACATGCCGTGGAGTAGCTGGGCCCGTGAGCCATGGCCACTGAGCCTGCGCGTGCGGAGCCTGTGCTCCGCAACGGGAGAGGCCACAACAATGAGAGGCCCGCATAACGCAAAAAACAACAACAACAACAACAACAACAAAACAAAACCATGAACAGATAACATTACAAGATTTGGAGTCCTAAGACCAGGTTTAAATCCTAGCCTTTGCTACTGAATAGCTGTATGGTTTCAGGAGATCTCAAGAAAGTCACCTATGTTTTTGTTTTAGTTACCTTTTCCTGAGTAACAGTCTATCCCAGCGCTGAGTGGCTTTGTGGGTCAGCCATTTGGATTAAACTTAGCAGAGTGGCTCTTCTGCTGGGCTTGCTTGGGTTCATTCAGATGACAGCATTCAGCTGGCAGCTTCCTGAGTCTCTGAGGCCTAGAGCCTCACTTACTTGTCCAGTGGTTGTCGCTGGCTGTTGGCTGGGCCTGTCTTCGTGTGGACTCTCAAGGTCCAGGAGGCTAGCCCAGGCCTCCTCCTACGTAGTCTAAGGACAGCAAGGGCGTGAAAGTAGAAACTGTAAGCCATCTTGAAGCCAAGGCTTGGCTCTCCTACAATGTCACTTCTGCCATATTTTACTGTTAAAAGTCGGTCACCAGACCACCTAGAACCAAGGCCATGGAGACGTGTACTCTTCTCGATGGGAGAAGCAGCCACATCACATTGCAAAGGGATATGCTTATAAGAAAGGGGAGGAATTTATGGCTATATGTTGCAAGCAACCACACTCTCCGAACTTATGTTTTAAAATCTGTAAAATGGGGCTAAAAATTGTCAAATAGATTAGAATCCTTAGTTTCTTCTGCTGGCTCATTTTTCTCTCTTTTGTCATTCTCTTTTCTATCAGGTTATGTCGTACGTTCTCTGTCCCCTCTCTCCATGATTTCTTCTTAAATCTCTCTCATCTATGTAGGCATTGGCAAGCATTTTCTGTAAAGGGCCAGATAGTAAATATTTCAGTCATATGGTCTTTGTCAGAGGTACTCAACTTTGCACTGTAGTATAAAAGTAGCCCTAGACAATCTATAAATTAATGAGCATGGCTGTGTTCCAATAAAACTTTGTTTATAAAAACAGGCAGTGGACTATGCCAGTGAGGCTGATTACTGTCTATCTGCTGATGACTTTCATTTCTTCAAGTCCACTCTCGGCTGTTCCCTTCATTGTAACAGGAGTAATTCCCAGAACTGAATGCGAGCATTTCTCACTTGCTTAAACCCCTCCAGCGCTTCCCATTGGTCTCAGGATAGAGATGAAATCTTGAGCACAGTCTGCAAGGCCCTGCAAGATCTCACTTGACACACCCTTCCATCTTCATGTGCCTTAACCTTCCTCCTTGCTCTCTGAACAATACTTGCAGGGCCCCCAAGCCTGTTCCTTGAAACAGCCATGCTGCCTGCACACTGTTTCCCTGCTTGGATGATTCCCTCTCTCTTTCTTTTTTTTTTTTTTTTTTTTTTTTGCAATATCTTTTTAAAAAAAAAATTGTATTAGAGTATTGTTGATTTACAATGTTGTGTTAGTTTCAGGTGTGCAGCAAAGTGAATCAGTTATACATATACATATATCCACTCTGGTTTTTAGATTCTTTTCTCATATAGCCCATTGAACTGAGTAGAGTAGGTCCTTATTAGTTACCTAGTTTATACACAGTAGTGTGTATATGTCAATCTCAATCTCCCAATTTATCCTTTCCTCCACCTCCCCCTTTGACAACCATAAGTTTGTTTTCTATGTTTGTGAGTCTGTTTCTGTTTTGCAAATAGGTTCTTCTGTATCATTTTTTTAGATTCCACATATGCGCAATACGATATTTGTCTTTGTCTGATTGGATGATTCTTCACATCTCCTTTTTACCTCATTATTTTTGACCCACCCTTCAGCCCTCAGCTCACCTTATCTCCCCTTGTCTTCAGAGAAGTCTTCCTGATCCCCAGACAGGACCCAGCTCTCCTATGACCAAGCACACTCAACCTTCGGTCGAGGTACTCCAGAGTTTTATATTATTCAATTATTTGTGATGAATTCTTGTGATGATCTGTATTATTGTTCAGCAAATGTTTATTTCCCTTGCCATCCCATTGTGGGCAAGGTATACTTCCCACCCCATTGGTTTTGGGCTTGGCCTTGTAACTGGTTTTGGCAGATAGGATGTCAGTGGATATGACATGAGCCAAGATCTGAAGAGTGCTTTTGGGGTGGATCTTCTCTTGTAGCTCTGCCACTGCCTTCAGAAGAACTTGTACCTGGGGCTTCCCTGGTGGCGCAGTGGTTGAGAGTCCACCTGCCAATGCAGGGGACACGGGTTCGTGCCCTGGTCCGGGAAGATCCCACGTGCCGGGGAGCGGCTGGGCCCGTGAGCCATGGCCGCTGTGCCTGCGCGTCCAGAGCCTGTGTTCCGCAATGGGAGAGGCCACAACAGGGAGAGGCTGGCGTACTGCAAAAAAATAAATAAATAAAAAAAAAGAACATGTACCTGGTCATTTGCTGGTCCCAAAAGGATGAGACACATATGGAGCTGAGCTGCCCAGCTGACCTGCATACCAGTGAGTGTGATAATAAATGCTTTGGGGTAGTTTGTTCTGCAACAGTGGATGACTGATGGAAATATATCAGTCTCCCCCACCCCACTGAAAGAGCCACACAGAAAATAAATATGCTTGTTTTGCTCATTGTTGTATTCCTATTGCTTAGTACAGAAGGTGCTTAATAAATATGTGTTGAATAAATAAATAATTATGTGGGACAGTGTATGTGAAAGCATTTGGCATATTACAGGGACATAGTTGACCTTCAGCAGATGGTGTTTTAAAATGGGTTAGGTGATGGTCAATAGAATCTGCACTTAGCTCTCTTCTGGACTTGAAAATACTCTCAGCTTTATAACTCAGGTTTATGTGCAAGAAAAATGTCCCTAGGTCTATAATCACCTGTGTATTGACTCTGCAATCACATTCCTTTACCTACAGGAAATTTAAGATTATTAAGGAAAATAAAAAATAAATGCAAGCTCAGGAAGTTCTTTGCTCGTGTTACTTTGTTTTCTAATTTTAAATCTTATTAAAGTGATAATAAAAAAAGCCATTTGGAGACAGGACAATATTATCACATCTGGAGAAACTCAGTAAGTTTAGGACAAAGGCTCCATTCTCTTCTTCATGCACATGTGCAGTTCTCATTAACTTTCGTACTATCTCAAGGAAAATATTAGAAAATGTCACACACCATAAACATTCCACACAAAGGGGGTTAATTAATAGGTACACGTAGTATTAATGCAGATGTTAACTATTAACTATGATAAGTGTTCTCTACTAGCTGGTGTCCATGCATAATTAATGCTCACCAATCCCCGCAGTACTTAGAAGAAAACATAAAAATAAGACACCAGTGCAAATGATTGACAAATTTTGAATAATTCCAAATAATTTTGAAAACATTCTTAAGATTTCTATATCCAAGACTTTGTTGATTAGGCAAATCCTTAAAAATAAATATGCAATTTCTATAAAATGATTCAAGGTAAACTGAACGCCAAAAAAAAAAAAAAAATCACTTCCCAAACTTCCTATATCTATAAAATACTAGGTGTGGACATTTGCATATCTTTCCAATACCAATGTATCATTTTAATACTTTATATATACATAGAATCAGAACTTCCTTTGCAAATAAAACTGATTCCTGTATAAAGGACTGTATTTTCCTTTCTCCACTCATTTTGGGTCACTTCATGCCTTGTCTATTGGATTTCTAACACTGTGTATTTTTTTTTTTTTTTTTTTTTTGCGGTACGCGGGCCTCTCACTGTTGTGGCCTCTCCCGTTGTGGAGCACAGGCTCCGGTCGCGCAGGCTCAGCGGCCATGGCTCACGGGCCCAGCCGCTCCGCAGCATGTGGGATCTTCCCAGACTGGGGCACGAACCCGTGTCCCCTGATCGGCAGGCGAACTCTCAACCACTGCGCCACCAGGGTAGCCCTCTAACACTGTGTATTTTTAAACGTTTATGTGAAGAAAATATGATTACAAATATTAACAAGCAAGGTGTATGTGTGTGTAAGTTTGTGTACGGTGTTAGAAAGCTAAATAATGACAGTGCAGTGGATATATTTATGTATTCTGATGCAGTATTTAACTCTATTGGTCTTAAACTTTCCCATTGCTTTTCAAAATACTGCATCTGATCATTTGTCATTTGTTTAAAGTAAGATAGAATCCCATCTGCAGCAGATACAGAAATGGACTACTCAGATCCCCCTTCAAGAAGGGAGTCGTTGCCCAGCTGTGGGGAGTGTGGTTGGTGGACACGTCTAGCCATGGCTCCTTGGGCATCCATCACAGCTTTGCACTGGGGTCCTGCTCTTCTTGTGGAAGCCTGCAGCCAGCCAACAAGATGGTGATCCAAGGCCCTAACCATTTCCACCCAAGTGGGGCTCCTCTAGTGGGTAATCTTTCCTCCCTGTGGGTCAGAGAGATGCTTTATAAGGTCTCCATTGCTGTCTGACATCTTCTCTTGCCTAATCCTTCCTCTTTCTCTTTCCTTTCACGGAGGCTACATTCCCATAAACCCTTTGTTCCCTTCATTTCCCCTCAGTGTCTCCTCCCAGAGAATTCAATGGCACACTGTATTTCCCAGGACCTAAGGAACAAACACAAACTTGGGATCTGATTTGTGATGACAATGGTAGAAAAATTCATTACATGAACAAACAGTAATAACCATACTCTGAGTTAGATAGAATGAAGTAAAGGAAAAATGAGAAAAAGAAGTTAATTTTCTAAGCTATGAAGAAATATTGGTGATGAGGAAATCAACAGAGTAAAAAAGGAAACTAGACTTTACTACCAACAGAACATGTAGATAAATGCTATTCCAAACACTTTTTTAAAAAGTGCCAAACTCTTTATCATATTTGAAATACATATTATATACAGATTCTGTATTAAAAAGATACTTTTTTGTTGTAGTTAAATAAATCTCAAAAAGGAGATGTCCTGTAAGTGAATCTGTATAACACTAAAATATAATTTATAGTATGTACATGAGCAAAACCGTGTTAGTCTGTGCTAACATAAGGGCCAGCGAAATAGCCTCATTATTCTAAATCAAGTTTTTGAAGGAATCCATTAAAATGGTGTTCTGCCTGAAAACATGTTACGCTTACCCAATACCATTCTACAGATCATATTTTGAGAAGCACTGCTATGGTCAGTGTGCCCTGATAAATACAGTTCTATTCTGAGGTAAGGAGGAGATCAAAATGCAATAAAAATTCATCTCTAATGCTCAACTGAAGGAGCAGAACAACAGAGAAAGAAAAGACCAACATGGCCCTCGGTAACAATGGGAGAAAATGCAACAAAACAAGCATGCGTACGCTTGCAGTTACTTTAAGTAGTTTCATATATTTTCATACAAAGCCCTCTTATTATGATGCATCTGCAATAATTGGCACAAAGTGGAGTAAGTTGAAACATGTGTGTAATACCATCAGATCATGGGGTAGAAGCAGGAAAAATAGTTGACCGATTAAGTGTACTGTTCTGAGGGCAGCCCTAGAACGGTAACGGCAACCCCTTGGCTGCCAGTGCTGAGTTCTTATTGTCAGCTTTTCAGGGCCAAGAGGCAGGGAAATGGGTGTGTGAGTGTCCACCTAAAATGCATTCAGAGGTGATAGAAATACGTCCCTGCACAGTTGAGCTTCAGCCAACCATTCTTATTTGTTCCTATTCTTGTTACTTCAAAATAAAACAATACCGCCTGATTTATCATAAAACAAAGAGCAAAGCTTTCCAAGTTTTGAACAGAGAAGAGTTTCAGAAAGAATCTCTCTGGGTGGGAAGGTGTGGTTATTGACAAAGACTCTCTCCTTAATCAAACTTTAGTCAGATTCCTGCCCTTGGGCCTTGTCCTCAAGAGCAAGAATCCTGCTACATCCGTTTCATCAGACTCCCCCACCCCTGATATTCCATCACCTTGATGTTTGATCAGTTTCCTCACTCTCCACCGTTCTCCAGGTGATGTTTGATCACCCTGGCCTGCCTTCAGCAAGACCCCTGTCAAGTCACTTTAGCCTGAATCCTCCCTACCCTTGAATTTTCCTCTTGGTAATTTTGCATCACTGTTCCCCACCCTGCTCCTTGGCTACAAATCCCCATTTTTGCTTGTTGTGTTCAAAGTTGAGCTGATCTCTTTCCCTTCCTGCAAAACCCTTATTGTAGTAGCCTCTTCTTGAATAGAGTCTTCTTTAGCGTCTTTAAGAAGTATTGGGATACTTTTTTCTTTAACACTATATAAATAAATTTCCTTTATCTTTGTCACTGAGGTTTACTTAAGTGAGCATCTATATCTTTACTTCCCCTTCTCCTTCTGCTGTAATCCTTCTTTTGTAGCCATAATTGCCAATATTGATTTAAAGTTGCCCTTATTTATAATGGGTGTATGTTCACTTACTCTGGTTCAGTATACTTTAATGTTATTTGTCCTATTCCGCTGGTGGTCCTCACCACCATGTCTCCTGAGTCAGTGGGAAAGAAAGGGGTGTTGGTAGAGCTAGCTAGCAGATAATTGCACAAAGCTCCCGGCTGGTATCCTAACTGATTTAAGCAGTGGGGAGTAGACAGCTGTCACTGATGAGGAAGTGACAGATGTGTGGACATTTTCTGCCAGGCATGTCATGGTGGAAAAAAAAAAAGGCTGAGAACTACTAGCTGACAAACTTCTGAGATGAGTGTGCTGTTCTTATACTCAAATTCTCCTAATACGTTACGGCCAAGGTAATGACTTGGGAAGGAGTGACGCTGCCCATAGCAGGCATGCTGGTCAGCCTGGTGCAAAAGCATTTGCTGGGCATATTGGTCAGCTTGAAGAAGACCAAGATGAGGACGTGGTGGAAAGGGGCTGGAAGGAGAGAGACCTCAGCAGTGTGGGAGTGTGGGGCGGAGAAAATAATCAGCAGGATCTGCTTACTGGGGACCCATTACACTTATAGAATGAGTGGTATATGATCATTTTTATGAATGATCTCATTATGCTAGTGGCCCCGTCCCAGGGGAGCATCCTGGCTCCAGTTGTTAGGAGGGAAGAACTCAGCACACACTGTGCTTTCTCGCTCCGGTGGCCATTGAGGAGATGCACTCACTGGTTGAGACTTGGCCTTTTGTTAGACATGCCTTTTCTAAGCTATTTGCAAATGCGGTGTTTGCATAGTTCCCATTGTAACCAAACCTCTTCCTGCAAATTATGACTGTTTGGAGATCAGTGGGGTTGGATGTAGGGCAGGGGGATAGAGGCATGTGTATAATTTCTAGCCAATACAAGTGATATTTTTGGGAATACTATAAAGGGATATATGTTCCTCAAAACAGCACCCTGGGCTCTTGGAAGCTTTAGAAAGTGAAATCAGAACAGCAAATGGGGATCATCTAATTTCTTTCTGGAATATTCTGACTCTACCTTATGGTCTGAAGGGCATCACTGGGTTGGGTACATATTTCAAGGACAAATGACAAGCTTATTGTTATAGTTGGGGCACACTGGTTAGTGAGTCAAATAGAAGGCCATAATTTATTCTGGAAAGGAAGTAGGAAGAGGAAAAAAATCTATGGACAATTTTTCCCTTCCTCTGCCCTTGGGGTCCTTTACAACCCAATATCTTTTTTAAAGGTGCCAGACAACTCATTTGGAGTTACTGAATGCAAGCTTGAGCTTGTTCTTTGCATAAAGGTGTGGTGCTATGTGATATAGGCCCAAAGTATAAATTAGGTTATTGCTTCTAGTGTGGACACCAGAATTGGTAGCTTTTCTTTTAAAAATAAAAAGTAATTACAAATCGCTATGTGTTCCCATTAGTGGTTCAGTGATAGCTATAGGGTGAGAGGGATTCAGGGGGAAAAGTATGATCCCATGTATTAATATTCATGAGCTTTGTAGGCACACTCACATTCTGCCCCTAGAAATGAGAAAATTTAATGAACACATTTGCAAGGTTGAGATCGTATATAGCTGTGATGAGGTAATGCCAAAACAATTAGATCATAAATGAAAAATGTAGTTGATCAACATGTTGGCTTGTCTCTCCAATGGCTACAATTAACTTTGAATATTGTTTTTTCACCAAAGTGAATTATGAGCTCTTAGTCAATCAATCAATAGCATTTCTTCAGTTTCATGGCAGTGCGGGAGGGGGTGGAGGTGACAAAAGGCAGTTCAGATCTATTCATAAAAGGCACTTAAAAATACTAGGTGATTGGCTGAGAGCTCAGAGGCATTTGGGGCCTCAGACTGGATTTTATTTAGATCACACTTCAATTTAATCCCTAATTTTTAAAGGTGTTCTAAGTATTATAAAAGAAAATTTAAAGAAAGTGAAGGTTTTGTTTTATATTTCAATATCTGATCTGGTCTAATTAATACCTAGATTTTTTTAATACATTTTTCCTCATATCTGATTTTTCATTAAGTCTTGCTGATTTTTCCTTGTTAAAATGTTCTCACCTTTCCCTTTCCTCTTTTTTTAAAAATTGAAGTGTAGTTGATTACAATGTTGTGTTAGTTACAGGTGTACAGCAAAGTGATTCAGTTTTGCATATATATATATATGTGTGTGTGTGTGTATATATATATATATATATATATATATATATATATATATATATATATATATATATATATATATTCTTTTTCAGATTATTTTCCCTTCTAGGTTATTACACAATACTGAGTATAGTTCCCTGTGCTATA